>CATIWF010047151.1:0-27505 GCA_949630135.1 Balakata baccata
GTAACATGGAAATTTTGTATGAAAGGATGTTAAGAGATGATAATATAAGGAAAAGAAAAAGTTTTAAATTTTCACAAGTTTTCAATAACGGAAAGTCTATAACACTTGCTTATATAATTGGGTTAATCTTAATTATATGAGAGGGTGTTACATATCGTATAGGCAATCAATCAATGCTCAACAATAAATTGAATGTTGCTATGCTAGTTTGAGAATTTGTGATACTTTTGAATTTAAATTCAATTCAATTCTTCTCATTCTTCTTCTTTAATAATTCAATTCTTATTTTTTTGTGAAAATTGAACAAAGGTATATTCAATATATATTGAAGGTATTCTATAGATATACAGTTTGTGCACATTTTGGGGTGACTTTGAGAGGCCGATAATATTGTAGTTATTTTCATGCCTTTTTTGTAAAACTTAAAAAAAAAACCTCTGATCGACAGTAATTTTATAAATATTTGCACTTTTTTTTCGTTTTTGTAAAATTTCCATTATATGTATCTCTATTTATATTTATCTCAAAACTATATTAATATTACCTTATTAATACATGAATCCGTATATTATTAAAAAATTTAAAATAAAATAAAGGCAAAAGCCATTCCTAACCTTCTGTATATGTTCATTTTTCCTAGTTAGCCCCCTTGATAAGTTTTTAATACCGGTTGCTCCTTAAAATCAAATTTTGGTCCAATTTATCCCTATGAAATTTTAAAAATGTAGCATTTTGCACCTCGTATTGATATGGTGACAGAAATTTATTTTACATTTTTAAGTGATTTTGGCTGCCACATCAGGGGGAGCACAAAATGTTATGCTTTTAAAATTTTAAAGGGGGCAAATTGGACCAAAAATGGATTTCAGGGGGCAATCAGTGCTAAAAACCAATCAAGGGGCTAATTGGAAAAAATTAACAAATATAAGGGCCGGGGTTAGCCTAAAATAAAATTTAAAATAATTAAATAATTAAAAAATATACAAATAATATATCATAAATTACTACAAAATCAAATAAAATTAACAAAATAAAACATAAATTTAATTTAACACATTCAAATTAAAATAATTCATCAAATTGTATAAAAATAACAATAAAAAATTAATTAAATATTGTTTATTATAATTGAAAATTTATATTTCAAAAATCTCCAACTTTTATTACATTTGTAATTTATCAACCTATAAAAATAAAAAAAAAATAATTATATCATTACATTTAATAAATTATATTATATAATTATCAGGTTTATCGGGCAGTGGATAGTTTTTGAACTTATCTGGTATTAACTTGGCGTGATATTATAATTTATTTCAGCTATCAGGTCAATGTAGGAAATACATTGTTACATTTTTTAAATTTTACAAGGATTGAGATGAATTAAGTATATAATTTAACAAAATTTTTTATAGAATTAGATAAGAAAAGTTCAAAATTTATTTTAATATTTACTCTAAATTTAAATAAAATAAATTGTTAATAGTCAATAAAATATATTATAGTATTAATTGGGTGATAGTGGAACTGCATTTTGAAATTGTAAAGGAGATAAGAATGCTCTTATCAATCAATCCATCATTCCACCCGGAAACAAAAATCAAGTCAACACTGAGTTGTCAATATGGTTTACAAATTGAGAGAAATAAACGAGCGGTCCATATTATGGTTGTAAAAATCAGCTCGAACTGTTCGGTTCAATCGAAAAAATAGAGAATTGGTTATCAGATTGAGTGGTTTTACAAAGAGGGAGAATTAGACCATTGACAAAACCACTAAACCAGCCAATTTAACCGTGAATCAGACCTGTTTTTAAAGGTTGTTTGTTGCCCATTCTTTTCTTATCTAAGCGAAGTGGGATTGATAGTAAATGACTAAATGTTTAGAAAAATTGACAAAAACTCCTTAAGGTATTTGTTTACTGCTTTAACCACTGAACCATTACTTTTGACGTGAAAAGCAGTGTTTGCAAAATTATATGATCTGTACATATTATTTTTATTACTATCTTACATTTTAACAATTATTCATGTAAATTATTATTAAAAATTTTAATTTCTATTAAATATTTATATTAATTGAAAATTAAATACATATTACAATTTAATTTTTTAAAAAGTTATCTATATTTTAAAAAAATTAAAATGTATTATATTTTTTAAAAATTAAAGAATATATAAATTAATTAATTCTATTATTTTAAATAATATAAATTAATATTTATTTTAATTATCCACAAAATTATTATATTATTCAAGGTTGTAAAAATCGGTCCGGTCAATGAATCGGGAAAGTCAACATGTCACGGATTTAAGGTCAAACCGGTTTACATAGTATTTTCATAAAATATAACATGTCTCGTATATAATAAAACATAATATGTCTCATCAATTTTTTAGTTGAACTGGTTGAATTGGCTAGATTGAACAAAATTTAATAATTAATTTTTTTTGCAAAAAATTAAAAAAATCTAGAAAACCGGCAAGTTCCAGATTTTTCTAGTTGAACCGACCGGGTTGTAGATTTTTTTACCAGGTTGTTTCTCCTTCAGTTTTGGGATAAAAATTGTCAGGTCTAAGAGCAGATTTCCGATTTTTTCGGTTGAACCGGTTGGACCGATCTGGTTTTTACAACTATGATAGTATTTAAGAGTTTTCAATATTAGTATGCAATATTATAAAAAATTTATACATAATTTTTTTTAAATTACTTTGATTCATATAAAAAATATTTAAATTAACAAAAATAATATATTGATAATAAATTAATCTCTTTCTATCAGTGTTTTGCATTAGAAATAGTGTCCAACAACCTATCTTTTATTTTTATTATATATGTGACATATTATATTTTATTATATATGAAATAAACTATATTTTATGAAAATCTTATATAGATCTATTCAATTTCAGTTCAACCTTAAACATATAACTCACTTGCAAATTATATTGTGAATTACGGTTCATATTGCAACATAAACTAGACATGTGTGAGAGACACGATAACAATTTTGTAAATAAAAAAAATTTACACAAATTCATTTATTAATATAAAATGATATATTAATCTATCAGTGTTTTGCACTAGAAATAGTGTCCAACAATTTATCTTTTATTTTTATTATATTTTATAAAAATCTTACATAGATTTATTCAATTTGAGTTCAACCTTAAACCTATAACTCACTTAGAAATTATATTGCGGACTGCGATTCACATTACAATATGAATTAAATACGTGTGAGAGGCATAATGACAAATTTATAAATAAAACAAAATTATGTAGATTCATTTAGTAATATAAGTTCATTAGTTTATCAGTAAAAAATTCATTAGTTTATTGATAAATATTTATTTTATTTTAAAAAAAAATCAACATTTATTTTATATTTTTTTTCATATGGTTAGATGCCATTTATCTCGATTTGTTTTTTTTCAGTGCGTTTTGTCTCGATTTTTTTGTTACATTTTGAGTTTATTTTAAAAAGATTCAATAAATTCATACATACAAATGAAAATACAAAAAAATATCAATTAAATTAAGTACACAGAGAAATAAAATGAACTTTTATTAAAATAAGAAATAAATTTTTATTAATAAACTAATGCACATTTTTCAAACAAACATTTTTAATAAACTAATAAATTTTTAGTTCATTTCGTAATGAACTTTTTTAGTTTATTCATAGTAAACATTTTCATTAAACTAATAAATCTTTTATTTTATTTGTAATGAACTTTTTTTTAATGAAATAATGAGCATTTTTCAATAAACTAATGAATCTTTAGTTCATTCGTAATGAACTTTTTCAATTTATTCGCAACAAACATTTTCAATAAACTAATGAAACTTTACTTTATTCGTAATGAACCTTTTTTAATGACATAATAAATATTTTTCAATAAATTAATGAACATTTTTAGTTTATTCGTAATGAACATTTTTAGTTTATTCGTAATGAATCTTCTTAATAAATTAATGAATATTTACTTTATTCGTAATAAATATTTTTTAATGAACAAATGAATATTTTTTAATAAAGTAATGAACTTTTATTCAATGACAGACGATGAATATTTACAAAAATGCAATCGTATGATTGATAGCTATGTAAATTTAATTTATTTATAAAATTGTCACTGCTTCATACAGTGTAATGAACCTTAGTCTATAATGCTGCGTGAACCTAGTCCAACTTATAACAATTATAACTCATTGCCTTTCTGAGTTCATTGATTGAGCCTATTTTTACTGCTCCAGATGATTTCATTGGCATTTAGAATTGATGTTAAGTATTTTAAAAATATATTTTGAATTTTTTTAATTTAATTGACTGTTTTTTTAATTTTTTATAAATTGTTTTTTCCAAACATATTTATTTATTCAAAATTTAAAAAACTTAAAAATACAAAAAAAAAAAAAATATTTAAATTTTTTTATTTAATTAACTAATTTTCTTAATTTTTCGCCAACTATTTCTTTTTAAATTTATTTACCATCTCCCACCAAAATCAATCCGATGTTTTTCATTTCGAAAAGCGAGTCGCAGTACAAAATTTCCAACTTCTTCCGCGTGTCAATATATTAACCCGCCGCGAAGAACCAGTCTCACAACTCAGAAGAGTTCGAGGTAAACTGGCGGTTAGGGTTGAAAATCGAAAATCAGAGATGGCGATGGCTAAGGCTAAGGAGCTCGTTTCTTCTAATTCTGTTGTCGTCTTCAGGTTCTTATTCTTCCTTTTTCTGTCTGTTTATGAAGTTTTTATATTCTTATGTTTCTGATTGGTTTTTGGATTCATAAATTGCAGCAAGACTTTTTGCCCCTATTGCACCTCTGTGAAGCAGCTCTTGAACTTGAACCAGCTTGGAGCAAAATACAAGGTCGTGGAGTTAGATACCGAGAGTAAGTAGTCTTTTTTTTTTTTTTTTTTTTAATTGTTTGGTTCCTCAGAAAATATATTACTTTCCATTCCTGTGTATATTTCATTCTTAATTTTATGGAATTGGAATTGAGTTGCTGTTTTGCAGTCTTTATTAGTGACTTGAATTTGTGGGTCATATATTCAGTTTCGGTGCAGAGATATTTAGCCAATGTTTGGTACTAGTGTATTCCACGAATTGATGGATTTCATTTGCAAAGTCTTCCAAAATTTGATAGTAAAGTTAATATAAATTTTTAAAGTGATCTGTAAATAAATTCCACTAATTTTATGAAATTCATGTATACCAAACATATCCTTAACTGGGTTTGTTTTTACTATATTTTTATAGCCGGGTTCTGCTTTAAGATGTTATTTACCAATTTTTTATCCATAATATTCATTACTTTAGTACGATACTTTAATTTCTTTCAAAGAAGTTGTGAAAATATAATGCAATGAGATGTTTGTTTCATTCACAATTCACTTGTAGAGCAATTTAGTTACTGAATTAGTCATTGTGTGAGATTTATTTCTGTGATCCAATAGGCATTATAAAGCTGACTGCCTTGCATAAGACAATAATCTTGTTGGGAGATTGAGATCAGTCTTCAATCAGTACAAGTGAATTGTTTGTTATTTTACCCCCATAATGTTAGGATAACCTCTATATTTTATGTCTTTGAAGTGGAAGCTAATATGAGCGATCACTTATCATTCAATTGCTATCATTTTGATGTTTTGAAGGTGATGGGGGTGAGATTCAATCAGCTTTGGCTGAGTGGACAGGACATCGAACTGTGCCAAATGTTTTCATTGGTGGCAAGCACATTGGTGGCTGTGATAGTATGGCTTTAGTTTCCTATTCATTCTGTTCTCTCAGATATTAGCTTCATTTCCATTTCTTTTTGTTGGATTTCCATTATTTGCTAGTAATGGTTTGATATACTGTTTTGCAGCAACCACAGGAATGCATAACCAAGGGAAGCTGGTTCCTCTGCTCACTGAAGCTGGAGCTCTTGTTGCTACTCCTGCTGCGTAAAATGAGATTGGCTATCTAGCTGAATATGTATTTGTATGTTAATATTGTCAAGGCTGTTGACGCTGCTGAAACAATGGCATGTGCAATTTCTTTTAGTGTGAATGTCACTTTCCTTTTCTTCCTTTTCTTAGTTATAACCAAGGGAAGCTCATTACTGATAATATCAAACACTATTCCTTTTCTTCTACCTTCTCTGGAAGTCATTTTGAGGGATGAGAAGCTGATGGAACACTACAGTGACTTGATGAATGTGGAGTACATTGAGTTAAAAGGATCTTGATTGTCAAGGTTCATACCATCGTTGACTTGAATCTCATACATTTCATCAATTTGCAAACCTTGATTGATTCTATTGCCTTCAATCTTTTCTTTGCAGTTGTAGCACTATCTCCATTTGTAACACTGCAAAGAGGATAATAAAAGCATCTGCAAAATTGTTGTCAAGTCCAATGTCTGATCTTTGGGGTGAATTACATCGATAGTACCCTAACTATGTAAATTGTAACAATTCAGTATTTTAAAAATTATTTTAGTTATAAAATAAAAGTTGAAATAATTTTATGTTACAAATAATTTTTGAGTTACTAAGTTATTAAGATTTATATAGTTGGAGTACTATCGGTATAATTTACCTCCGATCTTTGACATGAGAACATATGAGAATGGAAATGTGCAGGTTTTCAAGAATTGCACACATTTATATTAGCATTCGGAAAAGTGAATTCACCAAGGTCAATGTTATCAGGGCTTTAAATAACGGTTTTGCGTAACGTATTGGTGTAACGATATTATACTGAATTAGATTATATCGTCTGTCTGCATCGTGAATTTTTAAAAAATAACTAGTAAAATCATCTAAATATTGTATAAAACTCTAAAAATATGTTACATAATACGCGATACGTGATAAATCGGAGGATATTTGAAACTCTGAATGTTACATCAAATGGAAGCAATAGATGAGGAAAAATCAGAGGAATGGATAAGGTTAAGGTTTTAATAGCAATAGCAACAGCAGGTTACGGAGAAGCAGAACTATTGCAATCGTTTCATCATTATTAATAACACTTTCCTCATTGACAGCATGAGCAACAAATGGTGATGAAAAACTCATTTGAGTATCCTACAATGAGATTCCAACAACTTTAATAATAATAATAATAATAATAATAATTACAGTGAGAGAAATGTTTAGGTAGATTGAGTCTACCATATCATTTATAAATCAACCCAATCATACGATGATATGTATATATTTTCACATTAACTAATGAGAATAAAATAATTAAATATATATTATTGTATGACTAAATTGGTTTACAGATAATATAATAGACTAGATCCATATAGAATCTCTTACAGTGAAGTTTCAAGGAAGTGTTATTCATTGTATGTTTGACATAAATGGATACAATCAAGCTTTTAGATCCTGAATCAGGGACGGCTCCACAATGGAGACAATGTGCCCCACACATCCCTAAAATATTTTTTAATGTCCATTTTAATCTTTAGAATTTTTTTTTATACATTAGTACTTTGCCTCCATTTAGACAAATTAAATTAAATTTTATATATTTTAAACAGTAAGTTATTAAAAAACACAAAGAAATGAATTACTTTTTTGGAGCCTTTTTTATTTTATTTTTCTTTCTTACTTTTTTTTATCTTAAATCTTTATTATTCCTTACTCATCTTTTTCTCATTCTATCTTACTTTCATTTTCTCTATTGCGATTTAAATTCATAACATTTGTTTTCTCTTATTTTTTTATTTCGTGTTCCAATAAGACAAACAATGAATAACAAGCAAAATAAATAAATAAATTAGCAAAAAGACAAAATTTGTTGTATCACGTGGAAGTAGTTTTCAAATAATTTAATATTTTTTCTTTTCTTACATATTTTTTAATTATTTTAACTATGAAAGTTAATTAATTAGATTTTACGGTATCATTGATATCCAAATTTTTTAAGTTGAAATACATATTATCTAATGTTAGAGTGATTTCATATATTTACAGCATTAATATTCATTTGTATAAAATATGAATATTTGATTACTTAAGAATTGATATTTAGTTTATTTTCTCGAATTTATAAGTTATGTTCTTTTTTTGTGTGCATTTTGTGAAGATTGGGTATTAAACGCATAATTTCTCACATTTGTCATGACTAGTTCATGGTAGGTACACCGATTGAACTAATCTCAGTTAATTTTTTTAATGTTAAAAAATTTTATATTACTTACTAATGTATCTTATTACATAGTAACTTATAAATTTCATATAATTTTTAAATTATTATATATTAAATTAAATTTGCCCCTACATAAGAAAAATTCTAGATCCATCCATATCCTGAATTTCAAGATATTCCTCCATAAATATTAAATGATTCAAGATATATGTCTCATTTTAAGGTAATATAATATATATTTTAATTTTTAGTTATATTTATTGTAATTTTCACTTTAAATATTATTTATATTTTTAACTTTAAATTCCATATATTGGTAGAAAGAAATCTCCACACAAAATATTATGATTGCTTCCATTTTCAATATGCAATTTACTTTCGTTTGGGCCGGATGGAAAGGAACAATTCATGATACAATAATTTTTTTATACAGCAATCAATGATGCACGTATTAAATTTCCAAAGCCACCTAAATGTTTAAACTTCATTATTTTTTGAAATATATGAATCTTTATTAAACATGAACATTTTTAACTAATTATTGTTATGCATTTATTGTAGAAAAAATATTATTTAGTTGATGCAGAATATATAAATGTAAGTAGTTATCTAAAACCTTATAAACGAGTTAAATATTATTCACTTGAATTTCGATGTAGACAGCAACCATCAGGATCATCAGGACGAGTTGAAATATTCAATCGTGCACACTTTCCTTTATGTTGAGTAATGGGGAGAACTTTTGGGGTATGGAAAAATATATGACATATTTTAGATAATATGTATGCATATCATTTTAAGATGCAAGTCAAAATTGTAGTTGCTCCTATGACCTTACATAATTGTATTAGAAATACATCAAAAAGAGACAAAGTATATGATGGCAGTTCTGATTATATGCCTTCTTATACTATAGTAGATGTTGATGAAATTTCAACTGAAAATCCTAGAGATAATGAACCATGTCTAATGGACATTATCTCTCAGGAATTAATGGTAAAAAATTGCTTAAATACTATTAAACTTAATATTATTATATAATAATTATTCTTATATTTAAATTTTAGAAAAAAATTACTATTTATCTTATATAGTTTAATATAATACACTAGTATCCTCTGAGATTTAAAAATTATATTATTGGCCTCTTGAAAATTTAATATATTGCACTTACAAATTTAATTTATTGTACTAATACCCTTTGAAATTTGATATATTATACTAGTATCTTCTTGAGCAAAAAATAATATTTTTTTTCACTAACAGTAAATGTCTTAAAATTTAACAAAATAACTATATAGTTTAATGGAAATAAAATAAAAGCGGCAAATTATATATTTTTCAAACCTCAGTAGTGTTTAATATTAAACTACAGGGATAAATTGTAATTTTTCTAAATTTTATAGATTATACTAGAAAGTAAATTATTCTTTACTCTATTTACCATTTATAAGATTTAAAAAAAATAAATTAGTATAAAATTAATATTTATTAGATTTAATATTAATTTTAGTATAGACAAATGCTAATTTTTAATATAAAAAAGTAACAAACAATTATATTATTGTGCATGTGGATTTTATCATTTATACTTAAAACACTTCTAATCCAAACATACGATCGCTGCAATTGCAAATGAATTCCAAACTGGCTCTTGAACCCTTCTCCAATTTTCCGTCTATTCGCCATCAACTTGTTTGCCTCATAATCATCTTCCCCAGCTGAAGATTTACTCTTCGTCGACATTCCAGTTTTTGTTCAAGTAACGTGCTACCGCCGCCGGAAAAGGTGAGGAATCCATCACTGTTGGAGTATGCGGTTTTATCCCTCGAAATATTTGTAACCACTGCTTGTATCTAAACATTGTATATTTGTGGACACAAGTAAAATAGAATAGAGCTCATCTGGATTTCTTATAAAAAATTCTGAATTAAATTTTTTTCCTTTTTTGGGGATAATGGTAGGTTGAACTTGCTGAGGTTTGTTTTAATCTTTTGGTTTTTGTGTCTCTAGCGAATTCTTAGTCTAAATTGACAGTTGAACCATAAATTTATTTTTTCCATATTAATATATAACCTATTCAGATAAGGAACAACTCCACTGTTCATTCTGAATGAGTGATGCTGTGATGGGGCTGGCTAATGATATCCTTCCAGCAGCTTGCTTCAGCTGGTTCACATTTCACCTGCTTCACCCTTTTTTTCACCTTCTTCGCTGTGCTACCGACCAACCCAGCTTCAATTTGGTATAAGAGACTGTCATCATCTATACAATTGGATGAAAATTGTAAATAGTGGGTCTTGTTAACACATCAGCAAAATTTCAACTACATTTTTAAATATATTTTATCTTTGTAATTGATATTAATTTCAATTTGTGGGAACTGATTAATTTTTAATATATTATATTCACTATTAATAATATAAAAGTTAATTTTTTTTATTGTCAAATAAATTAAATAAAGAATAACATAAATTTAAGACCTGATTTTAACATAACATACATATTTACTTAAATCCGATACCGGATTTATATAATGAACTTCAATTTTATATTAATTATATTAATAATTATATTTATATTATTAAGTATAATTAATATTATTAACTTATAGTATATATAAGATACCGGATTATAGAGTAAATGTTTCTCTACTATTAATTTTTCTAATTAATTAACTTTAGCTTTATAATAATTATATTAACTTAATTTTATATATTATGTTATGAAATTAAATTCATCAAATTAATGTTGAATAATACATGTGGGATCCATAAAAATATTTTAATCATTTGAAATTGTCTCTCTCATATTTCTAACGTTGAAAGCTTGCAAAATTGAAAATAGTCTCTCAACTCATGCAATTGGTCTTGCAAGTGCCAAGTAGGATATTACAATCATAATTGCAAACCGGTAATCATGCTCTAATTGGTTGTTTTATTGGGTTTCTAACTTTATATTGAGGTTTCCTTTCTGCTTTTTGACTGTCATTTTGTTTATGATTAATACTTATAGCTTGCTGAATTTTCTCTTTCACGAGCTTTACTTTTTATTTACATACATGGCTGTTTTTGGCTATATAGTTTCTTAATTGGCTGCTGTTTGGCCCTAAACTTTAAAAGAAAGAGCAGTGTTGATGTTAGAGAAGAACAATTCTTAACAGCTTCAACAACTCAAAATAGGAAGAGAAATAAAAATTTGCTGCTGGAAATTGAAATATATTACTGTTAAGTGAAGTTTTCCTACAACTTGAACAACGGAAAGTAGCAAGAAACAACAAATTATGAGGAAAAAACAAAGAGACAGATCTGTGTGCAACACACAGCCCACATAGAAATCTCTCTTTTCTCTGTAACCAGACTCAAATAACTCCAAAATACTCAGCACACCTCCCTATTGTATCGCTCCTATATTTATAACCAACATTTGTTATTTATAATTGTTGGAGTTTGCTCATGTATCACATACATCAAAAAGCACAACGGAAGAATAAAATTTTACAAACTTCAAATGTAATGGAACAACTTATGTAACCATAATTAATTCACTATCTACTAGTTTGAAAATCATTACCTTTGAAATCCAAGTTTTGTTTTTTCTGATTCTTCTTATTGAGTTGTCGCAAATCACAGCAATCAACTTGGATAATCTCTAACAAAAATCCCGGTGAAAGAGAAGAAGAAAATGCTTTGGGAATGACTTAATTAAGCAATCTATGCCAGTAAGTTGGTTAATCTATGAGAGAAAATTATCAAGAACTCTTTCTAATGTTAGGTTGCACAAAAATGGTCTCTTAACTGACCATTTATATGCCATGAAGTCTGGCACAATGTGGGGAACGGTTACTCACATGCAAGAGTCCAAAATAATTTAAACTCTTCAAGACAGACTCAATTCGCGATCGTGACTCCAAAATTGCGCTCGCGAATTACCCTTTTTCAAGTGGTTTCCACTCAGGTCCAAGTGCCACTTCTAATCTAGTTGGCTTTCTTGAGTGTGAGAATATATTCTCGCTCGTGAACCATTCATGCTCGAGAAATCACATTTCCTGGTTGCTAGACAAATCGCGCTAGGGAATAACCTTTCGTGTTTACAATTTTGTCTGTACTTGGTTTTTCTTTCTTGGTTTTGGATCCAATTCAAATACTCATTTTACTCCTTCATCATAACTTCAATTTGTGTGATCCATTATGTTTCCAGTTATATTGGTCACTCAGATCAATACTTGATTTGAGCAGATTATGAGCGGTATCTCGCAACACATCATGACTTCCAATTTGCTGGAAGAGGTAATTTTTATGCTCTTTTTTCCATGTTGCTGAGAATGATCAACTTTTTTTCTTCTAATTTTCTGCCTACTTTTACTTTCTATTCCGTATTATTTTCGTATTTTAGGCATTGTAGAACTCTTCTATACTGTATCTTTTGTTCAGTTGTGTTGTTCCAACAGGCCCTCTTTTAGATAGATAGATAGATAGATGTGAAATTGGCTGTGGATGATGATATTACCCTGTTCTTATATTCAATTTTTGTCTTTTTTTTTTAAAAAAAAAACTTCTGTCTACGTTTCCTTTTACCATTTGGTTAAACATGGGGTGTGCTGCCCGCTTGGGTAAATCTAAGAATTGTGTTTTAGCTTATTAGGCTGTCTTGGTTGATGAACCTCAGTGTAGATTTTAGCCGTTGACATTTAAATTGTGATATGCATTAATCGATCCACTGGTTCATATTTGAATAATTTACAGCAAGTTGTTTGTTGCTTTTGATAACTATGCTTCTCTCTTTAGCTAAATCAGTTTTGTTCAGCAGATGGATTCTGTCGTTCAAATTGTGATTTTGATATACATAAAGTGATCAAATGGTTCAAATTTGAGGAATCCTTCCGCACAGGTGGTTTTTTTTATAGCTCCTGCACTGGCTAATTTTTTAGGTAGCAAGTTTTTGAATAATTACAACTCTTAATTTGGCTCACTTTTTTGGGTATAAATAGCAGTCCATTTCATCTGTTTTGCTAAGGTGAATAACACTAGCGGTATTCCAATTATGTAAATAGTAATAATTCAATACTTCAAAAATTATTTATAATACAAAAGTATATCAACTTTTATTTTGTAACTAAATAGTATTTCCGTTTTTAGGAACCTTTGGTATTGTGTTTGGAAAAATCGTTTTTCGGAAAAAAAATTGTATTTTTAACTTTTTTTAGTTTTGAAAATTGCTTTTGAGTAGAAGTAGATAAATAGATATTTTTTCTAAAAGGAGATTTAAGAAAAAGTAGTTTATAAAAAATTAAAAAAATCAATTGATTTTTTGGAATACTCAACAGCAATTTCAAACACCCTTTTAGTTTTCCTAACAAAAGTATGACATGCAATATCCATATCAGATAAATTTTAATAAAAACAAAAATAACTGTGATATCCAATCAGTAAAGTTGAAATTTATCCGATATGAATATTATAGTTAATTTGTCACACTTCTGTTAGGGAAACTGATAATTAAAAACAGAAGTACTATTCAGTTGCAAAATAAAAGTTGAAGTACTTTTGTGTTACAAATAATTTTCGAGATAATGAATTGTTACAATTAACATGAACTGTCGGTGTAATTCACCCGTTTTGCTCATTCCTTGGCTCCTGCCCATTTCTTAGTTTCTCCTTAAAGGGTATACATTTGCTTTTATATGCCTTATTCATCCTTTATTTATTTCTTTAAATAAAATTTGATTGTTCATGCTTTATCATTCCTGTAGTGTAGTATGTCAGATTTGAATACAAATGAAAGAGATCTTATGTAATTATGATTCTTAGGCTTCTTTTAGTCTCTGCACTAAATTTGTTCTCACTTTTCATAGTAATTTAGAACAATTTGTTCACTTTGCATTTCTTTTCCTTTAAATGTTATTCATAGTTTTACTGTCCTTTTATTATGTTGTAATTTTTCTTTAAATAAAATTATTTATTTTATAATGCTTTTAAATTACGGATGTCAGTACGTGTTCCATTGACAAGAGAAGTCAAAACGTAGTGACATCAAGTTATTATATTTAATTTTTCAATTTACATGTTACATGTAGTTTTAACAATGTATTACAAATAAATTAGTAGTGACATCATGTTACAATGTTTGTATTATACATATATTTCTATTAAGGCTTAATTACATAAAAAGTTTTAAACTTTGTAATTTGTCGTAATTATATCCAATTCTATTTTCGTAACAAATTTAGTTTCAGTATTATTGAACGACATTTCGAATATAGCTAGCGCTAACATAAATTGTTTAATTAAACTCAATATGATGATATATCAAAATGATTAGGCAGACATGGTCAGTTACGTTCTAAGTGTAGTTCAGCGATAAAGAAGCTAGATTTGTTAGGAGAATAGAAATTCATATAATTAAATTTAAAATTTTAAAGAATTAGATATAATTGTGTTAAAATGTAAAGTTAAAATTTTTTTTTTATGTAATTTAGCCTTCAATTAACAAATATTATACTTATTTATTTGTTAAATATTATTATATTTATATGCTATATATTTGAGCTATTATTCTGATTTTTATAGCTTGATGCAACGTGAGAGTAATTAACTAATTTCTAATATAATTAAACGGCAACCGCAATTTAGATTAATGCTCTAAATTGTTGATTTTAGTACAATAGTTTGACTACAAATTGGTGCAGGTTGGTTCGGATTACATAGATTGGACGGATTTAGACGGACTAGTTGGTTTATAAATATCTTATAATGCTCATGCGCGAATCACTATGGCACTGTTTTGTAAAAATAATCTTGATTAAAATATAGTTTGACTAAAATTTTAAGTTACTTTTTCTAATAATTTATGTTTGGTAAAGTAAATTATTTGAAAAAAAGTTATATTATAAAATCTACTAAATTATAATATATTTTTTTTTCTATTGTACCCTTAATTTTTTTGCTAAATGACCCGGTATAGCCTTTCAACAACCCGAGACATTTAACTTCTTTCATTTTTCTCTCGTTCTTATTAAGTTCGGCTGCACAGTGCCCTTTTCAGTGTTTGCGTAATTGAATCCACACCTGCTTTTTTGTTACTAGAGTCCCTACAAGCTGGAAAAACAAAAGAAATTCACTCATATATATAAAATTTCTTTGCATTATGTTATTAAATATATATATATTTTTATCAATATAAATGTCATTTTATATTTTTTAACTAGTAGATTATCAGTTACAATTATATTATCAACTAGTAGCTAAATTATCGATTAGTTTTACCAAACAAAATTTATATGTCGTCTAATCAAGTATCGTCCAATCAAGTGGATTCCACAAGAGACTCACTGAATCGGAGGGGTTGGAATGAATACTGTCATGTAAATTGTACTCCTAAAATCAACCTTATGTTTCAAAAATATCAGCCACGTGTTAATCACTTATATGTAATTACAGTAATAATTAAATATTTCAACACCTTGTAAAATATACAAGTTAGACAACAAATAAAACTTGTGCTCTACCGAAGTAAAAATGAGGGGTGAAATCGAATAGCGTTTGGCTCAAATTTGACTCGATTAAAAAATTTGAAACTCGATCGAATTTCTTTTTAATTATTTGATACTCAACTAGAAAAATATTCGAATTCGACTCAATAAAACTCAATTGAGATAAAAAAAATTAATTAGTATACTCAGCTCGATTTGATTTAAAATACACTCAATTTGAACTAAATTGAACTAAACAAGATGTAAGATTTTTAGATTATTTAAATAATAAAAATATAAATATAATTTAATAAATAATCAAAATAATCGAGTTCAATTAAACTTGGGAGCCTTATGAATCAAATTGTGATATATGAACTTGACTCGATAAACCACTTGAGTTATACGAGCTCGACCTACGTTTACACTCCTAAGTAAAACTAAAAACTTTTGGTTAATTTCAACATTCAATGAAACACCGAAAATCCCGACAAAAACAGAAAGTGATTTAAGTGTAACAAAATGGATGAACTTCGACAAACTTAACCTGTATTTATTACAAAATAACATTTATTTGTAAATTCCTTTTAAATCTGAATATAAAAATTAACATATTTATCATTTCTCTTTACTACATTTACATCTTTATAAAAAGAAGAAAGAGAAGTGCTAGAAGGGTAATAAAAATAATGAATAATATTTTAATTTCTAAACTAAGTTTAAAAAAAAAAAATTGTAAAATTTACTCATTCCACTCATAAACGGGTAGAGATTTCCAAGGCATGTTGGGCACAAAACAACTAAAACTTAAGAAGGAGCCCCTTTTTTTCTGCAGAGATTTTTCCCGTATCAGGAACGAGACTGGACTCCTAACATTGACATCGATAATCCTTTTCTTTTCTTTTTTTTGGGGGGTTTGAAGAAACAGCGACAATTTTTGCTACTGAAAGCATTACAGGGGCAAATACATCGTAATATCCATTTATCTTACATTTTAATAATCCCAATCATAGATACAATTTTGATATTTTCCCTTCTTTTTGTTTCATTTTTTTCCCTAATAAGAACCATGAATGGAATCAGTGAAAAGAAGGAAGCCCTGGCCGAAGTCTTTTTGCTCCCTTCAAAACTAAGAGGGTCAACAAATGTCGAATGCCCTATTTCCTGCTCCATCGAAAAAGAAAATCCGCAAAAATCACAACAAAGACGAAGAAGAGGATAGCACCTGGGATAAGCCAAACTAGGAGGAGTCTTCATCTACCTGCTCCTCGATATTATTTCCTTCATCATCTGGTTGTATAATATGCCATCTTCATCAGCTGGAATCATGCCCTCCTCTTCTTCTTCCCCAAAATGAGAACGTGAATCGTCTTTATATTCTTTATCCTTACGTCCACTTCCAGGTGATCTTTCTCCACCCAGCTGAGTTCCATTGTATGATGATGACTGGCCTTGCTCAATCATTGCCTTGTGAAAACTGCTGCTGCCACCGCCACCTTTAGGGGATCGTGACCTATCAGCTTGGGTATGAGGCCGAGGGGATGCCCGACTCCTTTCCATCATAGCCTGGTGAAATCTAGGCAATGGATACTGTTCTCTTATGAGTGGGGCCCTGTCAAACCTATCAGGGCTTCGACTGCGACTGCGGTCACGGTTCCAACTTTTACTTCGGTCACCCCAACCTGACCCCTTATCAGGGTTTCGACTGCGACTACGGCCTCTATCATAACCATCATTGTACCCACGGTTGTACATGTCCACAAACAGCAGCAAGCACTTCCCAGAGTTATTTACATTAAGAGCAGTTTTAATAAATAAGCTGACAATAACAACAAACATTTAATGTTCTCACTTTAATCCAAGTAGTCAAAATTACAACAATAGCTTAGAATGCTGAGACAAACTTCAAGAGAAACGCATGCATGGAAGTAATTCTGATGATTGAAAGAAAAAATAAGCGCACAGATGAAAACAGCCCAACAAGCAAATTGTGAAGGCAAAAAAGGATAGATTGCCAAAAAAAAAAAAAAAAGGAACCATCATTTTCATCACAAATAGGGGTACTGAAATAATATGTTCTGCCACTCAGATGAACTCCTCCCAACCAGAACAGAGGAGGAAAATTCAAAGTGTATCACTAAACATAGCACTAGTACCTGTCTCGTGACTCATAGTCGTATCCATGCCCAACTTTTTCTCCCTTGCTGGAAGAGGAACTAGACATCCCAAAACTTCTTCCACCATCCCTTCCACCATAACCAAAATCACTTCGTCCACCACGGCCCCCATCACGCCCAGCAGGACCAGATCCCCAACGTCTAGACCTACCCATCCCTCCACCACGTGTTGCCATATCACGAACTTCTGATGGCACTTGCTGGTTTGCACCTTCCAAAACTTTGATGAGATCAGAAGCATACTTAGCATCCTGGTCACCGAAGAATGTGTAGGCGACTCCAGTGGCACCTGCCCTGCCAGTCCTCCCAATCCTATGAACATAATCTTCCACTCCAGTAGGGAAATCATAATTGATAACCACCCTGTAATATGTTAAAACACTGGTTATTTCCAAAATTCCTTTTCCTTTCCCCACAGCAAACATAACAACAATATAGAAAATGAGGCAACTAGCACTGGAGGGGAAATGCAAAGAGCAACCACAAATGTACATAAGACAGATAGCAATAGACATGAATATGCATGTTTCTCATTATGTCCTCATCCTTTCCCAGTAAGGAACTCTGCAAAATTATAAATGAAAAGTTTTCTACGGAACAGTGCATAGCATTATCATTCTACCAAGAAAAGATCCACATGCTTCTTGAAATTCTTTAAAATAAACATTTAATAGAATAATTATCGAGAACTTGCAGTAACACCCAAAAGCAGAGGATACATAATATCAAATTTCAGTCTGTATCCTTGGCCCCTGAAGTGCAACCCAAAAATTGTATGGCCACAGGAAAGTATGGAGCGATTCATGAATTTAGGGAAAAAGGACTATCACATGGGACCAACCTGATGTCTTTGATGTCCAGTCCTCGAGCAGCAACATCAGTAGCTACTAGCACTGGGGATCTCCCTGTGCGGAACTGACTCAAAACATGATCCCTCTCACCTTGAGATTTATCTCCATGAATAGCCGCAGCTCCATGTAGGCGGGTAAGATTGCGAGCAAGTTGATCACACATTTTTTTTGTTGAACAAAAAATAATAATCTTTGATCCAGGCTCTTGAGACCTTAAAATCTGTTCCAACCTTCTGTGCTTCTCCATGTGTGCCAATACTTCAACATACTGCAAGGCAGTAACATATGCAAAATATTCAGCAATACAATTGTTCAATGACCATTCCAGGTGTCAAGTTAACCCAAAAAGACAGAAAAATATGGAATCAATCAAGCATAAAATATTTTTACATTGAAGCAGCAAAAGTACATATTTGTGTGTGCAATCAAGAAGAGCATTTGCATAGTTCAGACCTGTGTGATTGACTTATTTGCCACAAGTTCATCAACATTGCCAATATTGACTTGAACAGGATTGACCAGTAAGTCTGCTGCAATTTTCCTAACTTCCCTTGGCCATGTTGCCGTGTACATGAGGGTCTGGCGGCGAGCAGGCACCTCCTTTACAATCTTTCGTATCTGTGGTTCAAAACCCATGTCCAACATGCGATCAGCTTCATCCAATACAAGGTATGAAACTTGGTTGAGGCTAATTCTCCTCATCTCAAGAATGTCATTTAAACGGCCAGGAGTGGCAACCACAATATCTGCTCCTCTGTATAGTTCTTTCAACTGGGGGCCCTTAGGTGCTCCTCCATACAAACACTTCAACAAAAAATAAATAAATAAAATAAATTGCCATGACAAATGTCATTAACATTATGGGGAAAAAAAATCAGGAAACATCTAATAGTATAAAATCATGGTTTTATCAGTCACTGACTATGAAAAATTACCAATTATATGGATGGGTTACTAAATTCCTACATAATGAATTTTTCCCAACATCTGCAGTAATTGTTTCTGGGTTTTACCTTTTTTCTCAGGAGAAGAAAGACTACATAATCTTTCTTCAAAACACTTGCTATTTTAGTAAAACAATGAAATTCATGAAGCGGATAAGGATTAGTTAAGCATCAAACCGTAATAACTTAACTGAATTGCACTTTAATAAAATAAGCCATGTTAAAAAGATTACCCAAGAAAATATTTATATATTATAGAATGTGATTTTATATGTACTGCACAAATGCAACGGCACTAGTTGAAACAATGAGAATCAATGACTGATGTTTGTCACTCAAATTTATCAAGAAATCAAACTTTTACCCTAAAATATAAAGCAAGAGAGCCTTAAGGCTTATAGCATACCGTGCAAGAAATTCTTGATGACTTCCCAAACTTCACAGCTTCAGCTTGTATCTGTGTTGCCAATTCTCTTGTTGGTGACAAAACCAATACAGTTGGACCCAGCTGAGGGTCATTACAGCAGTGCTTGAGATGAATAAACCCAGGAATTAAGTAACCCAAGGTCTTACCCGAGCCTGTCTTAGCAATGGCCACTATATCTCTGCTCTGCAAAGCAATTGGCCATGATTGTGCCTGAATTGGAGTTGGAGCAGAGAACCCTGCATTGTGTACCTGGAAAAAGCAAAAATACAGCAACTCCCATGAGCTGTGGTACTGGCTTCAAGATTTCTGGTTGAGTTTGTTTTGGGCTTATAGAGGAGTGGCTAATGGCAGAAGAAGCATCATCCCCCACATGCAGATGGCAAATGCTTGCTGATGCAAGCTGGATCAGGAGGAGGCCTCTTCTTCCGTACGGACCGAGTGGCAGAGCAAATCATCACCAACGGCAGTCCCAGCCACGAACTTGGGTAATTCAGAAAGCCCTCCCCCCAAAAAATGGTTCACCGTTAAAAGGCGCTCCAAAAGATATGCAAGGCCCAAAAAGAGGGAAGCACAGCGTACGACATTAGCTCCTCCCAGGAGCAAATATCGCACCTGCGACAAAAAAGTACAGATGGCAAAAGCATTAACGAATCTGAAACTCAACATGGGACCTCCAGCAATCACAGAATTTTGCACAAAAAACACTTTCATATATATGGCTTGCAACAATTACAAACAGAAATAAACAATAAAGCGGAGCAGAAGTCCATACCTCCCTAAGAATCTCAGAAGGAAAGCCAGTGGCATCAAATGACATAAGAGGTGGGGGCACTTCAGCTCCCTAGCATCAAGGTGGAAAAAATATTAGTGTTCGTATAAAAGTTGAACAAGTCAACTAAAAGACTAAGTGATAACCAAGACGAAATTGCCAAAGGGGATGAATACAAATATGAATGCAGATCTCCAACAGTCAAACACTTCCAAGGGTAACTAGTTAGATATTGTAAGATAACTAACAGTTTCTCTCTGCATAGACAGAATCTTATGACCCCATAAAATAAAACAAATCAAATTGAATGAGTTCAGAAAACATGGGAGTTTGGGGTAAGGAAGAGAGATAAAGAGATTCCAGCCAATATGGGGACCGCAATGTGAACTATGTTTCACAGTAATATCATTACATAAAATACCAGAGCAATTGCACAATATATCAACCAAAACATCCCACAAAACTAGCACAACTTTCAGCTTCTATAAGCTTGGCTGTTTACTGTTCAATATATTAGCACAAGGAAAACATCAAATGAGAAGAGGGTGAAAGGCAAGCAAAAGTTTCAACATTCAGAGCAAACACTTGGCTTGGTCCCCTTAAATTTTACCACAGTGAAGATAGTTGGCAGGACAGATTTTCTAGATTCCCTCAATTGCAAATAAATAGCTTCCATTACCTACCCTTGTTCCCTTATTGTGAATTAATTACCAGGAAAGCACAGATACAGCAGTTTATAGGAGAGTCGGCGTGTCTGACACACGGACACGCATCAGACACGCCATGTAGCGTGTCGTTGACCAAAGAGAAAGTCAACGATGCCGTGTGGGACACGGCTAGGACACAAAAGGGGCACAGTTGGGCTGATTTAAGACATTTTTCTTCCCTTGGTTTTTTTTTTTTTTTATTTATAAATTTATGGGCTACAATAAAAAAGCCTAGTATTCCAGCCCGTCTTCTTAAAAAACCCTAACTTTTTTTTCACCTTTTTGGCTCTGTTTCCTGCTCTAATCACTTGGCCATTCAGAATAAAAAACACGACACCTTGAAATTGGCAGCCCTTCTTCTTCAAGTACTTGCTGGGAAGTGATGACAACTTGAAATCGAAGTCCACTGAAGAGAAATCGAAGTCCATTGAAGCAACGCCACCTCGCAAGCATCTGTTGGAGACTTGGAGCAGCAGCACGAACAAGAGGTGAATCTGCACAATGTTCTTTTACTTTTCATTTTGATCATAATGTCTTACACTGACCACTTAGAGACTTTGTTTCTCTTTTCAAAAGTCACAGTTTTGCTAACTGATGTTTCCCGTATTTGTTATTGTTGTTGATAGAAAACCTAGAATTCAAAGTAAACTTTTTGTTGATAGCAGCATGTGAATTAGCAAGTAAAATCATAAAATTTGTTGTTTCCATTTTCTTATACATGTTTTTTTTTTAACAATTTCGTTTGGGCTATGCTTTTAACTTTTATTATAAAATGAAAATCCTTATAAATTATTATAGAATTGAGTAGGAAATTAAAGAGCTTTTTTAGAAGAGTCAATGGTTGGTTGGCTTGACTTGGTTAGGTTGTCTCTGCTCCATTACTCTTTCTTTCAATTCATGATTTCTTTTAACATGAGAACATGACATGTTTATCTTTCAATTATTCCATGATTTCTTTATTGATTGTTGACAAAATTGATTATTGGCGGCCCACAGTATCATAGAGTTAAATTAATTGTTATGGTTACTTCGAATATTTGTAAGGACAATATTTGAATACTTATTTTTTATTTATCTGAATTGTTTTTTAAAGATAATATTTGTAAGAATAATTACTATTTTATTATGTCGTATTCTTATCGTGTCCGTGTCCTAGTTTTTTTGAATTTTCCATATCCCATCGTATCGTGTCTTCGTGTCCGTATCCACATCTATGCTTCTTAGTTCATTACTTTTAAACTGAAATTGGCAAGGGTAATTCATGCCTCATAGATGTACAAGCAGAGTTGATACTTGTAGGCAACAAATGAAATCATAGTTGTTAAAGGCGAAATGCACACCAAGGCGCTAAGGGCTCATATTGCCTAAGGCACAAGGCGAGGCGTACGCCTGACAGAAGTAAGACACAAAAAATAAAATAAACTTAAAACTAACAACACAACACATGCATAAAATAAAATCATAAACTTAATTCAATACCAAAGAAAAGCAATTCAAAAGAGCAAGAAATAATGTTCTAGAGGCACTTTAAACACAATAATAAACATGCGGAAAAGAGGTAATAAAAGTAAAATTTAGTTCTAGAGTAGTACTATTATATTATATTAGAAATCCTAAAGCATTTTTCATTACTATTTTACTATAAGTTTATGATTATGATATTGGTTCTACACTCCTAATCTCTTACTAAATATTAATTATAATCATCACATAACTCACCACTCATCATCACTAAGCTCCATGTAGTTTTCTTCTTTTCATTCTTTCTATTCTTTTAATTTTCTTTTTTTTTTTTGGGTGAAATAATCAAGTATGGGTAAACCCCACATAACCTACTTTAAGTGTATGATAAAGAGTTGAGATTGTTTTGTCTTAAAAGACCAAAAACATATAATAAAAACCCTAAATATTAAAGAGACGCACCTCACCTGCGCCTCACCCAAAGGTGCGTGCCTTTGTGACATCGCCCGCTTTTGGGCTTTTGAGGCACTAAGACTAGCGCCTTGCGCTCCAAGCATGCCTTTGACAACTATGAATGAAATTAGTGACCAAGTACAAAAAGAAAGTTATACAAACAGTTCTATTGAACTCACAGTAACTGAAATTTCATGACGACAACGATAAGCCTCTGCAGACAAACTGTTTCCACCAGTTGATAATCCATGTCCTCTAGCAGAAGATCCACCAGTTCCACTAGTTGTTCCATCTGGCACATTTTGAGATTGTGGAGCTCCAACTCTTGCATTCTAGTGCAAAATCAAAATTATCATGTCATTTAATGTAGTACACACACAAACCATTATTTAACATATGTTTTTAGAACTCTCTTACTTTCCAGAATTCAAGCTAATGATGCTGGAACATAATCAACAAAAATACATTTACACTTGAGCTCAAGATTTGTTTATGTTATGCAGGCTTTCATGCTTTTGGAGTCCATACAATAATCTAACAGTCAGTTCTTGATGTATGAACAAAAACAATTAAGAATAAGTACTAGATCCCATCCACAATATTTGTGCCACAAAAAGTTCAATAAAAAAAAAAGGACACGCAACATAACGAATATGTTATGCTGGTTTTCTAACAAACTGTCAGTTCTAGATGTATACACAAAAACCATTAAGAATATGTACTAAATCCCATTCAAAATACTGGTACCAGAAAAGTTTCGGTGCAAAAACAGGAGGAACAACATTCAAATGATGGAATGCATATTGTAAGAGTATAGTATAAGAACCCAGACGTCTTTTGAGATCTAATTCAGATGGACTAGACGTTATAAATAAATAAATAGCCTTCGTCTGGACTAATCACCAGAGGTCATCATAAAATCACATCACCACTCAAGGTCAAGTAACAGGTCCAATTACAAAATGATACAGGAAACATACCTGACTCGCCTTTGTTGCAGCATCAGGCTTTAATCCACCATTGTTTCCTCTGCCATACCTATCATCTTCTTTAACAGGACTATAGGAACAGTGAACTTGAACCGTAGAACTTATGGACACCAAAGAAGACTTTGATGGGAAAGTTGAGGCACTAGGCCTCTCGTACTGAGTGACATTAGTCTCAGGATTCCAAAAATAAAGGTATCCAGTTTTACCATCAACTAAGCCTCTCCATGGCTTAGGTAGAGTAGGGTCCTCTGGTGCATATCGTGGACCAGCAGAAGCAATTGCAGTAGCAGCCATCACAAGGGAACCCACCAAGACAAAGCTACAAACAGAAAATGATTAGAAATAAAGGACGGAATAAGCAAATAACAATTTGAAGCAAGACTAAAACGAGTATACTAAACTGGTGAATCATCATATACAATAAATACAGTTGAAGCAGTTCTTTAAACTTCATTTTGTCATCAACCAGAAACAGCTTAAAACAGAAAACTTTAAAGAAAAGTTCACTTAGCAATAAAATACGGCGTAGAAACAACGGAAGCAGTTCATGTAACAAAAACTAACACGCTAGCAAGAAAAATCCAAACAGATCCATCAGTAATATATATGAAAAGGACCTTCATGCACTAACTGAAATTCTTAAAATCAGTATAAAGGAACATCATCTTATAACAAATTCGAAAAGTCTACAACGCCAACAATTAAGTTTCCAAACAAAGAAAAAAAGGAGACAAAATTCAAATTAAGAAACAAATAGCAACGAATCACGACAAAATTTGTATAAAATACAAAACGTAAGTTGTATCTACTTTGCTACCTTCATAAACTAGCAATATAAAAACCTAGATTCCACAAAATCCAATCGAGAAAATCAGCCGAATGAAAAGTAGATTCAGATCTGAAAAACATCGGCTAGAGATTATTTCATGATTATAAGGAAGAAGAGAGGAATTGAGAAATCGTACCAGACGGTATCGTACTGAAGGAAGGATGTGGAGAGGAAATATCGGAGAGAAATGCTCTGATCCTTTAAAACAAAAAGGAGCGCACCAAACCGACCTCTCTCTCCCTCTGATTCTCTAACCCTCGCGGATAAAAAAGTCTTTCTTCGTTCGGGAGAGTCGAGAAACGTAGAGAGCAAATGGGCAATGAAGTGTAATTGTTACATGAATATGGGTATTTATAGCAACAAAATTCGATTTCACCAGAATCCTAATCGAACCAAATTGAACCGATAAATTTGGTTCAACTTATCTTAAATGATCGATTGAAGAGAATTATTTAAGAAATGAAATTTATTTTATTCTATTGGAATTGAATAATTTTTTAATTAGTATTTGACTTAAAAATTGATTAATTAATTAACTTCAACTAAACCAGACCAAAATTGAATGGTCCGATCTCACCCCCCCGCCCCCCCTATTTGCTCAATATTTAATCACAATTACATTATAGTGTTTCCTTCCAGGAAAGAGAGTCATGTTCCATTTTGGATTGTTACAAATTATAGATTTACTTTTTTTTTTTTTTTTTTAAGTATAGTAATTTTATTCAATTACAAATATATTATTATTTATCTAAATTCTTATTAAATATATCTAAATGTCTATTTATTTTTTCAACTCTTGATTTAAATAATTTTTAAAATTGATTAACATATACATAAGTATTAATTTAAGTATTACATTAAAAAGATCAATAGTTTATTTTTAAAATAATAATAAATGAAGGTATTTTTGGAAAACATCAAATAAAATTTATTAATTTAACTAAATTAATTAATTGTTTTGATATACGTAAAAATATAATTAGACATATCTTTTCAGAATGAAAAAAGCATTATTAATTATGTTCTAAGCATTGGCTGGTTCTTGTAAATTTCTCCATCTTTGCTCAGTCGGTATGTTTCAGTTTGGTATAATTAGTAAATTGACGAAAGAATTTCATCATTAGAACACTGGTGAGAATCAACAATGTTCACTTCTTATCGCAAAAGGCAAATTACTCAAACCCCATAAGATCAACAGAAACAAATTAATTTAACTAAATTATTTTGGCAAATATCGTTCGAAATAATAATTAAAAATGCTAAAGACTTTATATATTGAAAATATAAATGGCAATGGGTAGGATATCCATAAATAATATTATATCTGAATCCGATTATATATACATTTATCTGTATCCATCCCAAATCCGATTAGTATTACATGTTTATCATTAAAAAATTTAAAATAAAATTCAAACTAAATAAATAATTAAAAATTAATAAAAATATACAAACAATCTATTACAAATTACTACAAAATCAAATAAAACAAACAAAATAAAAATTCAACACATTTAACTTAAAATAATTCATCAAATAGTATAAAAATAACATTAAAAAAATAAAATTTAAATATTCTACATTATGAGAGAAAAATTATATTTCAAAATTTCAAGTTCCGTTACATTTTTAATTCAACAACACATAAAAAATAATTAATTATATCATTATATTCAATAAATTACAATAAAATAAATCTTATATATATATATATATATATATATATATATATATATATATATGGTTTATCGGATAGTAGGTATTCGAGAATCTTTACTCGTATCCAGTCCAAAACCCCAATAGGATTACCTATTAGACTTTAAATAGGTTCGGGTTGAGCGGATACTAGCAAAATCCATACTCATTGCCATCTCTAGTTGTCTACTATACTGTCTACTGTTTAGAACGTGACATTTTGTATGACCCGTTTGATTTAGTTGTTAAATGCAGCTGGTAGCCGATAGCTGTTGGCTGATTAATAGCTGATTGATATTGATATTTAGTAAAACTAATTGAGCTGCCGCTGTAATAATACAAAATTACCAATATAGATATATTCAAAGTATATATATTTTTATATGAAATATAAATTATTTCATATAATTATATACTATAATTAAGATAATATAAATAATAAAATTTAATTAATTTAAAAATATATATGTATATTTATAAATAAATTTAATGTTATTTATACTTAATATATTAAATAATATATAATATAATTAGAAATATATTATATTTTTTATTTAAAAATAAATAATATTACTA
>CATIWF010047154.1:0-32261 GCA_949630135.1 Balakata baccata
AGATCAGGATATTATCAATTGAGAATGAGAGGGATGGAGATTCCAAAGATGGCTTTTAGAATAAGATACGGTCACTATGAGTTCCTAGTAATGCCATTTGGGTTGACAAATGCCCAAGCGGCATTCTTGGACTTAATAAATTGCACTTTTCAACCTTATCTTGATCAATTTATTTTGGTGTTCATTGATGAAATTATTGTCTATTCCAAGAACAAAGATGAGTATGCAGAGCACTTGAGAATTGTACTTCAGACTTTACAAGGACATCAGTTGTATGCCAAGTTATCTAAGTGTGACTTTTTGTTGAATCAGGTGAACTTTTTAGGGAGCATTGTATCTTCAAAGGGAATTAGAGTTAATCCCAGTAAAGTGAAAGCAATATTGAAATGGAATCCACCTAGGAATATGACTAAAACCTTAAGCTTCTAAGGTTTAGCAGGATATTACAGACAGTTTGTAAGAAGATTTTTTAACATTACCGTACCATTGATGAAGTTGCTAAGGAAAGAGGTCAAGTTTGTATCGAATGATAAGTGTCAAGCTAGTTTTGATCGTTTGAAAGCCATGTTAACTGAAGCACCTATTCTTACTCAAGCCATTCCTAGAAAGGATTTTGCGATATGTAGTGATGTATCGTATAATTGGTTAGGATGTGTGCTCATGCAACAAGGCAAGGTAATAGCCTATGCCTCCAAATAGTTGAAACCACATGAATGTAACTATCCGACTCATGATATGGAGTTGACGGCCATTGTCTTTGCTATTAAGATTTGGTATCATTACGTGTATGGGAAATATGCTACATATACACAGATCATAAAAGTCTAAAGTATCTTCCCATTCAAAAGGAATTGAATTTGAGATTAAAAAAAAAAAGATGGCTAGAGTTGATAAAGGATTATGATTGCATAATTGATTGTCATCCCATAAAGGCTAATGTAGTAACGGATGCCTTAAGCCGAAAAACCTTGGCAGAATTACATATTAGGCCTATTTTGGATCAAGAGATCAAAGATGCTCAAAGTCAAGATATGGAATTTCAAAAAATGGCAGAATTAATATCAAAGGGGGAGAGACTTAAGTATAGAATTGATGAACATGGTGGCCTATACTATCATGATAGCTATGCGTACCAAATGCGAAAAGTTTGAAGATGAAAATTTTGAAAGAGGCACATGAGACTTTGTATACAATGCATCCAAGTAGTAACAAGATGTATCAAGACTTGAGAACTCGATATTGGTAGCCAGGTATGAAGAGAGATATCATAGAGAATACATCTAGATGCCTGACATGTCAAAAGTCAAGGCCGAACATCAAGTTTTATCTAGTTTACTTCAGATAATAACCATTCTTGAATGGAAATGGGAACAAATCACCATGGATTTTATGGTGGGGTTACCCCTAACTCCAAAGAAAAATGATGCAATATGGGTGATTATGGACGAACTCACCAAGTCTACTCACTTTTTGCCTATCAAACCAGATTACTTCTTGAGCCGATTGGCTGAGATTTATGTGCATGAGATAATTAGACTCCATGGAGTCCTAGTGTCTATCATATCTGACAGGGATCTGAGGTTCAAGTCTCGGTTTTACTTGTCACTGGAAATTTTGTTGGGCAGGTTCCTCTATGTATCCTTCTTACAGTACTTGATCCAGTAAATTACATTTTAACTTCTTAAGATTCAACAAGGATATTATATGCATAGGATAATGTTGTAAGTCCTTGTATTGGGATAGTTATTTTCCATGAATGTTCAAAAGTTATGTACTTATAAGTCTAATTAGTCTAACTGTTCTTTGTTTTATTTTGCTTCCTTCTTTTCATATTATTAGGATGTTTATTTTTTGTTCATGAAGAAAGTGCATTGTCCTGTTGATTTTGGATTAAGGTTTAGTAGGACTCCAATTTAAGCCCTATGAGTTATGACCATAGGATAGTCTCCTAGGGGAATGTCACATGTATTTATGATAATCAAGAAGTCCGACAACTCATCAGAGAGGTTCTTAGAGAGTTTTTTAGTCGAGGCACATCTTCTAATATAGTACAACAATAACAATACCAATAATATCAGGACCGCCATTAATATTCTTTTCTATTTTTTTTCCTTTATATGTTTGGATTTGTAGACTAAAATATATTTGAATAACTTGTTAGAAAGGTGCTCTAAAGGCAAGCACCTTTAGTACTTATTGCACAAACTCATTTTATATGAATAAAAGGCATTTTTATATAATTGATGTTCAGATATGATCTTAAATCGATTAATGAAGTCCGTAATATAAATAATGCATGAAGAAAATCATGATGGAATCATGATATTGAAACTCCTATCATGTACAATTATGCTTATATCTAAACTATCCCTAGTTATAGGTTCAATTAGACTGGATATTGTTGATCCAAACATATTAGCACTTGTTATACTCTTTGATTGGATCAAATAGTATATCTCATAATCTGTAGACATGAGATTTTTAGAGTTAATATATGGATGTTTACTAAAAGTTGTAACACCTCTACATATAGAGGGTAAATTTCATTCATTATTTAAAATAATTTAATTAATTAAATTGAAATAAAATTAATTAATTGAACTTTAATTACTTTAATTAGGACTAAAATGATTGAATGAACTTCAATTATGCAAGTGTACCTTCGCACTAATCAAGGCTACAATAAAAGGGAAAAAAAAGGAAAAAAGTATTAAGAGAAAAAGATAATGGAAGCGAATAATAACCAGTATGGAACTTACCAATTGGATAAAGAAAAGGACTTGATTGGAATTTAAGACTCAGAAATTTTGCAATTAAAAAGTTGGAAGAAAGAGAAATTTATAATTTTATTTAAATTAAATTGTCAAACATGTTGTTTTAATAAGTTTCTATAACCTATTGAACAAGTCATACTTTATCTATTATAGTAGGTAATGTTGTAGTTGTATTAATACAATAGTTGCATCATAGAATTTTCCAAATATAATTTGTGTCCATTCCTTGTATGATCAAGTTATATATTTTACATACAGGAAAGTATGATCCTTATCAAAATTGTGACTATTATCAATCGACAAACTCTTGATTGATAAATACTCAGAAGAACACAAACACAGAGTTGACACATTTGAATTTCACATCAAAAGTCAAGTAACAGCTTAATGAACATGGCATGCAAGTGACACATCCGACAAAAGACAACATGAAAGGTTGTATCACATCCAATTTGTTGGCCAGAAATGTATAAATGGAAAAAAAAAAAAGGAACTGGAATGTTCATTTTTTATTTTATAAATTTATTATCTAAAAACTCAAACACCACATTAAGATGTAATGATCATCTTGATCCGAATCCTATTTTTATACAAATTTGATTGGAAAGTACCAACCAGCCAATCCTCCTGCTCCTAATTATTAATGCATAAATTCTAGTTCTATGTCGATCAGTAGTCACTCATGTAAGATGTCATTCTTTGGACTTTGGGTCCTTCAACATTCATTAATCAGAACAAGTCCATGTTCACAATATGAGAAATTATACTTAATGATGCAGGGTTTTGAACATGTATCTCATACACAAAATAACAACAGAAATATATAAAAAATCAAAATTTAAATCATAGTATTCAATTTGTACTATTAAAACTAATTGATAAAAATATAGTTATATATTTAATTTCTTGTGTCAATTTTTTAAATTTCCTTCTTGTTGAGTTATCGCAAATCACAACAATCCAATCTAGAATTGTCTTAAATGATAATTCACGCGAAAATAAAGAATAAAACCACTAGGGTATATCTTGAACACACTCTATATGCTAGCAAAAAATGATGTTCCTAGAGAGAAAAATAAGAAAATTATCAAATAATTTTTATTGAGGCTATCAATATTTTTCTGATGGAAAAATACTATTTATAGGTGTTTCTAAACATCCTAAGGTTGGCCAAATTACCAAAAGGACTTAGGGGTTAAAATGGCAATTTGGCCAAAACTGGCCATTTCTAATGCGCGTGCTGGCACATGTGCTGCCAGCCCTTGGCTAGCAGCCCCACTGTGGGCCTACGCTGCCCCGTGATTCCCCGAGCGATTTTTTTAGAATTTTTTTCCTTGATCTCATCACGATCCAGCCCTAAATAATTATCTCATAATTTTGAATCTCATCAAAAGCTATTTTACTCATTGTTCACACTTCCAATGTGTGTGACCCATTAGGTTCTCGGTTATATTGGCAACTCAAATTAATAATTAATTCGAACAAGTCATAAGCAGTATCTAGCAATACATCATGACCCCAAATTGACTAGAAAGCCAGCGGTTTGACTACGAACTTTTTTATAGACAACAATATATGCAATTCGTCATTTCACCATCTTATATCCCACTCAGTTTAGAGCATTGACTATGTGTCAGCTTCTGCTAGACTGATTACATCACACTTAGCTCAAGTAATGTTAGATCTTGTCTTTGAGACTTATTACTCTATTAGACATAACATTGAAGATTTTCAGAACGTTTCTACTTTGGCCAGAGATTCCCAAGTAATGATCTAGAAAAGAGGTCGTGGGTATACTTCCCTCTAAAATGAGCGACGAATCCTCTATTGGCTACCTAATTACATTCAAATACGTGAACTTGTACGCAATTACCACTCTATGAGCCAATGATGAATGGAATTAAAGCACAAAATTAGTATCCAAGATGTCATTGAGTACCTCAAGTCTAAGGATACTTGCACCATTATTATGATGAGACTATCATTGACATTTGAATAGATAATCTATATGATCGTCTCATAGCAGATCATCCAGTGTACTTGATTACTCTCAACAAGCATCTACATGTTAACTCCGAATATCTCATCCTCATAGTTTATGATCTAATCAAGGAGTATAATATATACTAGTCTATTCATATCAACAATGTTCCATTTCGTTGATTCTATAACTAGGGATAATTTAGATACTAACATAATTATACATTATAGGAATCTCATTATCATGATCTCATAATGATTTTCTTCATACTATGTTTCATACCATGATTTTTATTAATCAATTTAAGATCTATATCAATTCATATACAAATGAATACTAATATACTGAAAGAATGTATTTATGAATGTGTATACTAAATGTATGAGACAATCACCTTTTGGGCACATATCTAATAGATGGTGTGGACTAATTATAAAGCAAGTATTAAAGAAAGTGTTCATATTATGACATACCAATCTGTTTTTTCTTAGCAGTGATACATATTAGTGAATTAATATGACATTAGCCATTCTAAAAGAAGAGTGTGTGTCTCCGTATCAAGAATTATGAGTCATTTTTTAGGCAATTGATGTGATCATTAAGTGCAAAATGAACTAACCATTGAGAAGGAAGTAGCTTGAAAATCTTGATGAAATATTTACATCAATAAAGACCCTCGAAAACATATGCATTATGATTTGTGATGGTAGAAAAATGGCTATTCTTTGCTATTCTTGTCGAAGCTACAAACATATATGCCTCTAAACATAATAATTAAGTTGCTTAAGTAGCTGTTTGCTAATGTTTTACACTATAGTCTATAGACAATGGAGACACAACGTCTACATAGTATGCATGATATTACATCTTAAGAAGGTAAGCCTCAAAAGTATAATTTCAAGGTGATTAGACTCCAAATCTCATCTTAATTTACATTCAACCACAGAGAAGTTGCCTTTCCATTGATTATTATGTAATTTTTGACCAATTGTCATTGAATATCTTAAGAAACAGCCATTGGATATACAAAGTAGCCACAAAAAGTGAATAAGGGAAGTTGGAAAAGAAGACCAGGCTCTCTAAAGATTCTATAATCATTGTCCTAACTCCTTCAGAATAAGGCATAAGCAAGTCAATGTTTGTGCATTCAAACATAAGTGGTACCCATTGCATTCATATTCCCTTAAGATAAATCCAAAATCCATTTCAACTATTTTCTGATGGAAAATGTATTCAATCCAAGAAATATAAGCTTACTGGATATCATGAGATTTTCAAGACTGTTGAATAATATTTATCTATCATTAAAGCAGTAACTATTAACTTATGCGACCAAAGACAATAATAACAAAATTATGGTTTATATGTGCCCAATTGAGATCTGTAAAAATGAAAGAGTCTTGATAACTAAATTAAGAATCGATAACTAAATTTGTACTAATTTCAAGAAGCATAAAACTTTCCAGGTTCAACTTGAAAGAATGTTGGTTTACATTGCAAAATAACTTTTTCAACATTCAATAAAACTTTTTTTTCCTAATTATATTTAAATTATTTGAACACAGAATAGAAAATTTATATTCAACCCACAAAACTAGCCTAACCTTTTAGTTTTTAACATATACTTTGGAGTTAGACCATAATCTTTTATGTAACTCACACATTTTTTCTTTTTCTTTTTGATTTTTCTATAAGGGTTCAAACTCTAATATTAACAACTCAACAAACTCTAGATTTTCAACTGTATAAAATGTAAACATTAAACTCTAATATTAACAAGAATTAAAAACCTGAAAAGCACTAAAATTCAACAAAAAAAAAAAGCAAAAGTTAAAAACCTGAAATTTGCACCTTCTTCTTTATAAACCCCAAATCGTAGATGAACTGAAATTTCAAAATGAATTTTGAAGAAAAAATGAACAAAAGAGAAAAATAGAGATTTTGATATTACAGACTTTAGAGAGAGAGGCCCACTATTAGAGAGGGAGAGTGAGGGATAACTGTTAGAGAAAGAGAGAGAGAGAGTAGAGAGGGGATGGGAAGGGGCAAGTATGTCTGAAATGATGATAGGGTTTCAAATAATTAGGAGTAGAAGAGGGGAGGAGGTGGAACATCGTCGTTCAATTCTTTAAAACATTAGTGACGGCTTAATGATGGAAAATATCTGTCGCCACATGCACTTAACCAAAACACTGTATTTCCATTCGGTCACCTCAATTAGCGATGAATTAATGACAAACACAATCTGTTGCTACATGTATCTAATAAAAGTGTTGTGTTTCATATTCTCACCACTATTAGTGACAGATTCTCACTCTGTCACTAATCTGTCGTCTAACCATTGCAAAAAATTCACGCCTTTTAATAGCATCATATATAGTGACGGGCTCATCTAGCAAAGGTATCCATCACTAATCCCTCGCTAATCCATCACTAATTAAATTGGAATTTTATGCTATCCATTCATCGTTAATCCCTCATACATCTGTTGCTATTAGTGAATGATTTGATCCATCACTATTTCGACAATTTCTTTTAGTGGGCTGATATATCTTCTTATGCTTTCCAAGCTCCCATTCAGCTTCTAATCTGCTGTGGTGTGACAATACAGCAACTATCCATATCACTGAGAATTAGGAGTGGCAATAAGGCAGATCAAGGTCAGATTTCGCTCCCCCTATCCCTGTCCTCATTTATAGATTTATATATCCGTTCCCGCCCCTGCCTCTATAGAAAAATAATATTAATCTCCATTCTCACTCCAAATGGGGTTGGGTATCCCTAAGCGAGATTGGGTATTGCCGCTATATTTTTTAACTTAATTATATTTGATATATCTATTTAAATTATTAATTTAATTTACATCAAAAGAAATCTAAAATAAGAGCAAAAAATTATAAAAGATTCAATATTTTAATTTTTAATGTTCTATAATTTATACTTAACTAATGGAAATGACAATATTAATCAATCCATAAATAACTGGCGAAGTAAATAACCACTATAAAAAAAACTCAAACTATATTATAATCATTACATCTAAAAATTTAAACTAATTGTTTATCTCATTCTTAAAGCAAAAATAATTCAAAAAGATAAAAGATAGCAGTATCTCTATACGGTTGCAATCATATATACAATTGAAATATTTATCATTTATCATTAGTTTAAGATGATTCTTGGTAAGCACCATTTATAACATCTAATAACAATATATATATATATATATATATATATTGTCCTCACCCATCCCCACTAAATGTTATCTCGGATTTTCCTGTAATCCGCCTCGACTTTAGTCAAAATTAAAAAAAGCTACCCTATTCAAGTCGGTATAGGGCGAGGACCTACGAGTCTTGGTTGGATTGCCATCCCTACTGAGAATCCAATTTTTCACGAGCGAACAAAACAGCTCAACATTATCTTGAGTGAGATAAATATAAAGATGGGTTCATCCTTCCACAGCACCTTCGCTATGATCTTCAACTTGTAGACTTCTTCACTAAAGCTCTGAGCCCCTATTTTTGATTCCATGTGTGTCAAGTTGGGCTTGTTACAAATGCAACAAGCTCCAACTTGAAAAGTGGGGCAAGTGTTGATGCATTACGTTAACTTATTCAACACACCGTATTAATTATGTTATTGTTTCCTATACTCATCATTTTGGTTATTTGTTGAAAGAAGAGCATTAAGTAAGAAATGCCAGCGTTTACTGTAAAGTTTGTTCTTCCTTCTATAGAGCAGAAAAGGTTCTTAGGATGTAGTTATTTTTTCATCTTTTTTAGGTTTCATAGTATAAATAGTAGCTTTGTATCTTTTTAATCATTAATACAAATGAAATATTTTCATAAAAAATGATATTTCTTCTTCGCATCAGAAAAAACCAAATAAATAATGTCATATTAGATTATAATGTCACATTAAATTCATTCTAAAATGTCAAATTATAATATTTAATAAAATAAAGACAAATTTAATATTTTCTTTTGCAATTGATCCTTGTTCCTTGAACTAATTTATTTTTAAAAAATTCATGTACTATTTTTTATTTATATTAAATTATTTAACTAATTTATTATCAAAATTCATGTCTTAACGACATTAAATACAATATCTATGCTTAAATTTATTAGGATATTCCTAGCCATTACTACTCATTATGTTTATGAGATATGGCAAATGGATATGAATATGGACTTCCTTAATGAAAACTTTACCGATGATGTATATATGGCACAACTAGAGGGTTTTACATGTACAGATGATGAAAAGGTATGCAAGCTTCAAAGATCAATTTATGGATTAAAGCAAGCTTCCAAGAGTTGGAACATCTGATTTGATGAGATAATCAAAGAGTTGGGCTTCTCACAAAATTTGGATGAACCTTGTGAATATAAGAAGGTCAATAGGAGTGCAGTCATTTTCTTTATATTATATGTGGATGACATATTAATTATAGGAAACAATGTCTTTAGTCTATTAAAGTTTGGCTTTCTAATAATTTCTCCATAAAAGACCTTAGAAATGCAAACTATATTTTGGGGATAAAGATCTATAAAATTAGATTTAAAAAGTTATTTTATCTTTCTCAATCTACATACATAGACAAAATGCTAAAGAGGTTTAGCATGGATCAATTGAAGAAAGGATTTATTCCTATGGCACATAGGATAACCCTTTCAAAGTCTAAGTGGCCAATGACACAAGATGAGAGGAATCGTATGAGTTTGATCCCATATGCTTTGGCTATAGGATCAATTATATATGCTATGATATGTACTAGATCTGATGTATCATATGCTCTAAGTGTCACGAGCAAATACTAGTTGGACCTTGGTGAGGGTCATTAGGTAGTTGTCAAGAATATCCTTAAGTACTTGAGAAGGACTAAGGATTTATTCTTGGTATATGGAGATGGAAACCTTGTGGTAAGCTGGTATACAGATGCTAGCTTCCAAACTGATAAGGATGACTCAAAATCCAAATTAGGTTACGTATTCATACTTAATGGTGATGCAGTTAGTTGGAAGAGTTCTAAACAGGAGATGACTACTGATTCTACAACTGAAGCAGAGTACATTGCAACTTCTAAAATAACCAAGGAAACGATTTGGATAAGGAAGTTCATCACAGAGCTAGGAGTGGTTCCCAGCATTATTGATCTGATACAGTTGTATTGTGATAATAATGGAGCCATTGCATAAGTAAAGGAGCCACAATCTCATCAAAGATCCAAACATATGCTCAAATGCTACCATGTAATTAGAGAGATCATAGGTAGAGGTGATGTAAAAGTAGAATAAGTGCTCACTGATCAGAATATTGCTGATATGCTCACAAAGCCACTTCCCCAAAAGAAGTATGATTCTTATGTATTTGCCTATGGTATTAGATATAAAGATGATTGACTTTAGTGCAAGTGGGAGTATGTTAGAAAGGTGCTCTAAAGCCAATCACCTTTAGCACTTATTGTACAAACTTATTTTATATGAATAAAAGGCATTTTCATATAATTGATGTTCATTTGCATTATGAATTGATTGGATCTTAAATCAATTAATGAAGTCTGTGATATAAATGTAGCATAAAGGAAATCATCATGAGATCACGATATTGAGATTCATATAATGTGCAATTATAGTTGTATCTAAACCATCCCTAGTCATAGGATCAATAAGATTGAACATTGTTAATCCGGACAGACTAGCACATATTGTATTCCTTGGTTAGATCAAGTAGTAGATATTATAATTTGTAGATATAAATGTTGGGATTACACCATGCATATCACATATAAAAGCACAGCTAAATTTAAAATTTTGTAATCCCAAATTAATGGAACAACTTATGTATTCTTAACCAATTATCCAATCATAGAAGGTTTGAAGAAGATTACCTTATGTCAGAGCTTTTGTCCTTCATTTCACCTTACCGGGTTGTCGCAAACCATAGTAATCCTTCCTAGGATCACCTCTAATGATAGTCCACATGAAGAATACGAAGAAGAAAACCTTTTGGCCATAGGTTTTGCATAATCTCTTGTGCTAGTAAGAGAAGATGTAAGGGAGGAGAGAGAATAATGAAAACACTTTTGCTCCTTGTGAGCAGCTCTATCTAAATGTCAGAAAAGAGATTATTTATAGTCCTTGAGCGATTAGAGTTTGAAACCCTTGTTCAAAGAATCCCAATCAGATTAGATTTCCTGTTTTGACGTTGATCTTGATTGGGACACACTTGTCCCAGTCAGGAAATGCCCAAATCGGGCCATTCCAGATTGTGACATCCCATGTCCTGATCGAGAACAAGTGCATTTACGGTCTAGTAGCAAATTCTGACCAGAATATTATGTTTCGAGCAGAAAATTGCCTAGACCATACTTTTCTCTTTCCATTTGGATCCAATCCAGTTGCCCATTTTACTTCCTTTATGCACCTTCAATATGTGTGACCCATTAGGTTCCCGACTATCTTGGCCACCCAGATCAACACTTGATCTTGAGCAAGTCATGAGCAATATCTAGCAATACATTATGATCCCCAATTGACCAGAAAGTCGGTGGTTTGACTACGAACCTTTCCATAGGCAATATCTGTGCAATTCATCCTTTCACCCTCACTATACTCCATGTGGTTCAGAGCATGGTCTAAGTGTCAGCTCCCACTAGATTGACTATGTGACATCTAGTCCAAATGATGTTAGTACTTGTCACTGAGACACATTCCTCATAAAGATATATCTTCGAAAACCTTCTTCGAGACAATCTTACTTCCGAGTAATGATCTCGATAAATGGCCGTGGATATAGTCTCCTTCTAACATGAGCAGTGAATCCTTTATTGGCTACCTAACTATCTTCGAATACCTTAAACTATACCCAATCACAACCCTATGAGTGACCTCTCCTAGAGTCAACAAGGAATGGAGTCAAAGTACAAGATTAGTACCCAAGATAACCTTGAGCACCTCAAATCCAAGGATATTTGCACAATTGCTATGATGAAATTATCATTGACATATGTTTAGAATTCACATATGATAATTTCATAGCGGGTCTTCGATGAACTTGACTACTTTAGTAAGCATCCACATATTAACTCTAAATATCTCATGCTTATAGTTTATGAGAACAACTACTTGATCCAAACAATTAGTAAAACATATGCTAGCCTATCTAGATCAACAATGTCCTATCTAATTGATCCTATAGCTAGGGATGATTTAGATATAAACATAATTACACATGATAGGAATCTCACTATCATGATCCTATCATGATTTCCTTCATGCTATGTTTATATCATAAACTTCATTAATTAATTTAAGATCCAATCAACTCATATTATAAATGAACATTAATAAATGAAAATGCCTTTATTCATATCAATAAAAAAGTGTACATATAGTGCTAAAGGTGATTGTCTTTATTACACTTCTCTAACAATAAGATATCTAAAGTTAATATATGGATGCATGCTAGAGTTGTCAAGTTCATTGGATGACCTGCTATAAGATTATCACATGCATCCTTTATTCTATATCAGTGATAATTTCATCATAGCAATGGTGCAAGTATACTTAAACCTGAGGAGCTCAAAGTTATCTTGGATACTAATCCTGAACTTTGACTCCATTCCTTGATGCCTTAGGAGAGGTCACTTATAGGATGGTGATTGGGTACAACTTAAGGTATTCTAAGGTAGTTGAGAAACCAATAAAGGATTCACCACTCCTAATAGAAGAAGAGTATACATACGGCCTCTTGTCGAGATCATTACTCAGGAATCTCTAGCTAGAGTGGAAATATCGTGAAGATAGTCTTTAATGACATATCTGTAAGAGTAATGAGTCTTAAAGACAAGATCTATTATCACTCGGACTAGATGTGATGTAGTTAGTCTAGTGAGAGCTAATACTGAGTCCATGCTCTAAACTGAATAGGGTATAGGAAGGTGAAGGGACGAATTGCACAGACATTTATCTATGGAAAGGTTCGTAATCAGACTACTAACTTTCTGGTAAATTAGGAGCCATGATGTGTTCCTAGATATTGCTAATGACTTGCCTAAGATCAAGTGTTGATTTGAGTAGCCTATATAGCTGGGAACCTAATGGGTCACGTACATTGAAGGTGCATAGATGAGGTAAAATGATCTTTTGAAATGGATCCAAAACCAAGAGAGAAAATCCAAGTCCAAGCAAAATCGTGAGTGGGAAACGCATAATTGCGAGCGCGAACTGTTTCGCTATCATGACAGACTTTTTGCTATTGTGCTTTTGTCTCGAGCAGGATTGTCCCACTCCCAAGCTATAAAAGCTACTAGACTATGGTCCCAATCGGGATCCTTGCAATTCTGACAATATTGTGAGCGTGAAAATGGTTTCGACTGAATTTGGGTTTGATAAGAAACATAATCAAATTAGAAAGGAATCTTAAATCGTGGGAACCAAACCTTATTGTCATAAAAGAGTATAAATACCCTTTTTAGAGAGGAAAAGGTTGGCCGCAACCTCAGAAACAAAAGAGTTTTGTTCTCTCCCTATCTCAAAGATTATTCTCTCTTACTAGCATAAGAGAGTGTAATCAACCAATTCCCTTATAGATTTTATACTTCGTGCCTTCACATGGACTTCTATTAGAGGTAATCTAGCAAGGATTACTATGGTTTGCGACAATCCAATAAGGTGAAAGAAAGGAGAAGTACTCTGATATATCTTCAACCTTTTATTAAAGATAATCAATTATATGAACATAGGGCAATTCATGGTTTGGGAATAAATATTTTTTTCCGCTACCTTTGGATGTATAAGATATGTTTGTGATTCCCAATATATGGAGGGTAATGTGGTTACCTATAAAGCTACGCTGATAGCTAAAGGATATCGTCAAAGATAATGAATTGACTATAACGAGACATTCAGCCCCGTAACCATGCTTAAATCCATTAGGATACTCCTAACTATTGCTACTCATTATAATTATGAGATATGGAAAATGGATGTGAAGACGGCTTTTCTTAATAGAAACCAGGGGGTTTTGCATCCAAAGATGGTGAAAAGGTATGCAAGCTTTAAAGATCCATTTATGGATTGAAGCCGACATCCAGGAGTTGGAACACCGCTTTGATGAGACAATTAAAGAGTTTGGTTTCTCACAAAATTCGAATGAATCTTATGTATACAAGAAGGTTAGTAGGAGTGCAACTGTATTCCTTGTGTTGTATATGGATTACATACTACTTATGGAAAACGACGTCTCAATCCTTCAATCTATAAAGATTTGGCTCTCAAAGAACTTCTCCATGAAAAACCTTGGAGAAGCAACTAACATTTTGGGGATTAGGACTTATATAGATAGATCCAAGAGGTTGCTTGGTCTTTCACAATCTATATACACAGATAAGATGCTAAAGAGGTTTTTCATGGACCAGTCCAAGAAAGGATTTATTCCCGTGACCTATGGGATAACCCTTTCAAAATCCCTATGTCTAAAGACACAAGATGAGAGGAATCGCATGAGTTCGATCCTATATGATTCAACTATAATATCAATCATATATGCTATGATATATACTACACCCGATGTATCATATGCTAAGTGTCACGAGCAGATGCCAATCAAACCCTAGTAAGGGTCATTAGGGTGTTGTCAAGAATATCCCTAAGTACTTGAGAATGACTAAGGATGTTTTCTTAGTTTATAGAGATAGAGACCTCAAGGTAAGCGAGTATACAAATGCCGGCTTCTAAACTGATAAGGATGACTCAAAATCCCAATCAGGTTATGTGTTCAAATTGAATGGCAGAGCAATCAATTGGAAGAGTTCCAAACAGGAGATGACTGCTGATTCGACAACTGAAGTAGAGTTTATTATAAGTTCCAAGACAGCAAAGAAAGTGGTTTGGATAAGAAAATTCATCCAAGAACTCAAAGTGGTCCTTAGCATTGTTAGTCCAATAGCTCTATATTGTGACAACAATGGAGCTATTACATAACCAAAGGAACCATGATCTAATAAAAGATCGAAACATGTGCTCAGACGCTACCATGTGGTAAGAGAGACCATAGGTAGCTGTGATGTAAAATAGAAAGAGTGCCTACTAATCAAAATATAGTTGATTCACTGAAAAAACCACTTCCTCAAATGAAATTTGATTCCTATGTACTCGCCAATGATATTAAATACAAAGGTGATTGACTTTAGTGCAATGGTGAGATTGTAAGAGAAGTGCTCTAAAAGCAATTACTTTTAGCATTATATGTACACTTTTCATTTACATGAATAAAGACACTTTTCTTTATATTTATGTTCATTTATAAGAATTGATAAGATCTTAAAATAATGAAATTCCTTGATATAAGACATAGTATGAAGGGAATCATGATGAGATCATGATGTGAGGTTCCTACCATGTGCAATTACGTTTGTATCTAAAATATCCCTAGCCATAGCATCGATGAGACAGCACACTACTGATCGGATTGGCTAGCATATATTATACTCCTTGATTGGATCAAGCAGTAGTTCTCATAATCTATAAACATGAGATGTTTAGAGTTAACATATGGATGTTTGCTAGAGTAGTCAAGTATATTAGAGACCTGTTATGAGATTATCATATGGATGCTTTATACATATGTTAATATCATAGCATGGTGCAAATATCCTTAGACTTGAGGTGCTTAAAGTTATCTTGGATATTGATCTTATGCTTTGACTCCATTCTTTATTGCCTCAAGAGAAGTCACTCATAGAGTGGTGATTAGGTACAACTTGAGGTATTCAAAGGTAGTTGGGTAGCCAATTGAGGATTCACCGCTCCTGTTAGAAGGAAAGCATACCTATGGCCACTTATCAGGATCATTACTTGGGAAACTTTGGCCAAAGTAGGAATGTCTTGAAGAAGGTCTTCAAAGGCATATCTTTAAGAGTAATGAGTCTCAATGACAAGTAATAACATCACTTGGACCAGATGTGACGTGGTCTATCTAGTAGGAGCTAACATATTGCTCTAAACTAAGTGGGGTATAGTGAGGGTGAAATGATGAATTGCACAGATATTGTCTATGGAAAGGTTTGTAGTTAGACCACTAACTTTCCGTTCAATTGGGAGTCATGATGTGTTGCTAGATACCGCTTTTGACTTGCTCAAGATCAAGTGTTGATCTGAGTGGCCAAAATAGCTGGGAACCTAATAGGTCACATGCATTGAAGGTGTATAAAGGAAGTAGAATAGGGCTTTAAATTGGATCCAAAATAAGAAAGAGACACTTAGTCCAGACAATGTCCCGATTGGGAACAATGTTTTCCCGAGTGGGACATATGTCCCTCTTATCATGAATAAGAAAGTCCAGCTTATGTTCGGAAAAAGTGAACCAAAACTACACTATGTCCCGATAGGGACATGGCATGTCACGATAGGGAATCGCCCAATTTTAGGCATATCCCGACTGGAAAAGGTGTTTTCCGATCGGGACATGTGTTAGATAAGGAAACCTAATTTGATTAGGATTCTTTGAACATGGGTTTTGAACCCTAACCATTTAAGGACTATAAATAATCCTTTTTTGACCTAAAAAGTAGTTGGACAGTGAGAGAACAAAGAGTTTTCATTCTCCTTTTCTCTCATAGATTGTTATCACTTGCCAACACAAGGGTTAATGATCAACCCATAGCCTTCAGGTTTTCTTCTTCAATCATTCGTGTGAACATCTGTTAGAGGTAATCCAAGTGAAGATTTTTGTGGTTTACGATAAACTGATAAGACGTTTGAAGGATAGAAAGCTCTAATATAAAAGGTAATCTTCTTCAAACCCTTTTCGGTTAATCAATCATAGGTACGTAAGGCGATTTCTGCTCTTAGGTTTGTAAAAATTTTATTTTCCTCTATGTTGTGTATCTTATATGCATGTTTATGAACCCAACACATCTTAGAGGTAGCAAAAAATTAAAATTTTAATCCTAAACCATGAATCGCCCTATATTCATATAATTGATTATCCTTAAATAAAAGGTCAAAGATTATTACCTTAAACTTCAGAGTTCTTCTACTTTAATTCACCTTACTAGGTTATTACAAACCACAATAATTATTGCTGGATTACCTTTAATCGAAGTCCATGTGAAGACACAAAGAAGTAAACCTCCAATAGGATAGGTTGATCACAATCACTTATGCTAGTTAGAGAGAATAACCTTTGAGAGAGGGAGAGAACAAAACCTTTTTGTTTCTAAGGTTGTAGCAACACCTTCTATCTTTAGAGATGGTATTTATACTCTCTCAAGAGAATCGGGTTCGGAACCCATGACTTAAGATTCCTAATTTGATTAGGTTTCTCATCATACACAAATCGTGATCGCAAAACCCTTTTTGTGCTTGCAATTTTGTCATAATCGCAAAGTTCCTGATCGGGGACTAAATGTGGTTTCCAGTCCAGTAACTTTTACTACTTGGGAGTGGGACAATCCCGCTTCGAACAAAAGTACAATAGCAAAAGGACCCGTTGGGATTGTGAAAAAATTTACACTCGCGAATACTTCTTTCTCACTCGTGATTTTGCCTAGACTCATATTTTCTCTTTTGGCTTTGGATCCAATCCAAAAGCCCATTTCACTTTCTTTGTGCATCTTCAATGCTTGTGACCTATTAGGTTCCCATCTATATTGGCCAATTAGATCAACACTTGATCTCAAGCAAGTCATGAGCAGTATCTAACAATACATCATGACCCCCAATTAACTGAAAAGTCAATGGTTTGACCACAAACCTTTCTATAGAAACATATTCGTGCAATTTGTCCCTTCACCTTCTTGTACCCCACTCAGTTCAGAGCATGGACTTAGTGTCAACTCCCAGTAAACTAACTATGCCACATCTAGTCTGAGTGATGTTAGAACTTGTCTTTGAGACTCATTACTCTTATAGATATGTCACTGAAGACTATCTTCATGATATTTCCACTATGGCCATAGATTCCTGAGTAATGATCTTGACAAGAGGCCGTGGGTATACTCTCCTTCTATCAGGAGTGGTAAATCCTTTGTTGGTTACTCAGCTACCTTTAAATACTTCAATCTGTACCCAATCACCACCCTATGCATAACCTCTCTTGAGGCAATGAAAAATGGAGCCAAAGTACCGATCAATAACCAAGATAAAATTGACCATCTCTAGTATAAGGATATTTGCACTATTGCTATGATGAGACTATCATTGACATGGAATAGAGGATCCATATGATAATCTTATAGCATGTCATCTAATGAACTTGACTACTCTAGCAAGCATCCACATGTTAACTCTACACATCTCATGTTTACAAATTATGAAACCTATTGCTTGATCCAATCGAGGAATATAACATGTGCTAGCCTCTCCAGAACAACAATGTTCAATCTTGTTAATCCTATGACTAGGGACAATTTAGATATAATCATAATTGTACATGATAGAAATCTCAATATCATGATCTCATCATGATTTCCTTCATGTTATATTTATATCACGGACTTCATTAATTGATTTAAGATCTAATCAATTCATAATGCAAATGAACATCAATTAAATGAAAATGCCTATATATATATATATAAGAGTTTGTACAATATGTGCTAATGGTGATTGCCTTTAAGGCACCTCTCTAACTAGAGATGTCCCCTCTACTATCTTTGAGAGGAAGAGCAACTTGGATATCTCATATCGCTCGGTACGAGCGTGCTCGTCTAAAAGCTCTCTAAGATGATGCACGATGGTTTTAGCATCCATGTTCTCATGCTGCTCTTGAAGCACGGAAGACATAAAGGCAAGCATGATACAACCTACTAACTCAATATCATCCACATGCTTCTTGTATGCCAAGTGTTCCTCAACAGTTGCATCATCAGTAGGAGGGGAAACAAGCATCTTTTCAATATATCTTTTCAGCTTTGATAACAATTCTCAAATTTGTTAGCCAATTGAGGAAGTTAGGCCCAACCAATTTGTTTGACTCAAAAATAATGTGATGGTTCATGTTTGATGACATGATTCTAGCAACCTAGATGTAAAGAAAGATCATGTTAGTGATATGTACATGAATTCATGATTATTAGGTCTTTAATAAATGCACATTATAACTCCTACTATTTTATTGCTAACCCATAGCCCTCACTATGAATCCGAGAGAACTCGTTGTAAGTTCTCCTAGTAGGTCAATATCCAATCTCATTAAAAATGACCTTGAGGCAACACAACAAGCCACCTTAGATTGATTGGTATGTATCTTATACCAATTGCATCTTTACATGCAACTATTGAATCATTAGACTATCAACTCTTATTATGTGCACATTTCATGTACACCTAAACAAAACTACCCCTAATTCACATTGATCTTGAGGCAACTCAAGAAATCAATGTAATTACTTAAAGCCCAACTATTAATTGTGAAATCATATTTCAATAGTTTGAACATATTCTTGTAGAGTGAGCTTGAGACAATTCATCAACCCAAAATCTAAAAGAACTCTAGTTCTTGCCATATTAATGGAAAACATTCGGCTTTAATGTTATTTATGAGGAATTTTATTATTTAAGTCTCATCATATTGGGATGCATAATATATCCATTCATCTCATACTAGATATATAAGATAGTTCTATAACTACAAGGTCATGATTATGGACATATCTAACATCAATCCTTGGAGCCATGAAAGGATTGACTAGGTCTCACCTAGGTAGATGCATAAGATTACAACTTGAAATAGAAAATAATTTCCTATATGGAGCTATGAATGGATTGACTAGGTCTCACTTAGGGATTTTATTATTTAAGTCTTCTTGTATTTGGTGCCAACTCTATAGCTTTTTGCTCATTTGCACTTCAATTTTATCCTGATCCTATGTAACCTAATTACATAATATTTTCATAAGAAAACCCCAAGTTACATTTGAGCAGAGTAAATGATGAGAGAAATACAAGAGAAGGTAGAGACTTGCTAGCCTTATTTACCAAAAATAATAAATCCATGCATGATCAATCAATTTGGTCTAGTCCATAATCATACCATCACATAATTCCATTCACCCCTAACATGCATTCTCTAATGCAAAAAGGTAATCATAAAAGAAACAATTTAGGTTCTCTTTAGTTTCAAAACTTGAAACTTAATGTTTAATTGTTTGACCTTTAGTGAAACTCATCATAACTTATCATTTAATCTCATTAAATAAATATATGAATTTTTAGAAATACTTTCTAAAAGGAAATCGTGCAATTTAGTTCTACATTTGATCATATCAAAAGATTTCCTAAAGATGCCTACATAGTCAACTAGATTACTTGCAATTTATTGCATGTATAATCCAAAAACGAATTTGATCTTTTAATCACATTAAAATTCTAATTCTAATATAATCAGTAGTTAATTAATAGTTATTTATCCTAATTAATCATTAGTTTGATGTAAAATAGGATTCTACAATCCTAATTACAATTGCATACCAAAACCTAGTCAATATAGGATTAGAAAACACTTTCCTAATTCAAATTAAATTCTTTCTTAAAAATTCCATAAAATTCCGGAATTTGATCTCATCATTCTATGCTTCTTAGTATCAATTTATAATAATAAATTCATTCATTAGATAATCTAAATCATTAGGAATTTAACTAGTAAAACTTATCCCTTAAATTGCATAAATTGAGTTATACATGAACTTGGATTTGCAAGGAATTTTAAGCACGAATTTAATTTGATTTTAACATGTAATTAACATCAAAATAACTTAATTTCTATCACATAAACATGTATTAAGGTTCTAGTCATGGATTTATATCACAACAAAACAAACAATACAAAACAATTCATCATATTGAGGGATATAAACCATAATTTGTAGTATTATTTATGGCATGATTGAAAACGATTTTTACATCATGTAAGAGGCTATCTAGAAGTTAAAACACATCTTAAATATGTTACAAACATGTTTGATTAATCAAATTAACAAACCAAAACAAAACATCCCCTCAAACAATTTAATTGACTACACTAGGTTTCACAAAACCCTAAATTTCAGCAACATGCATAATTTCAAATTTCATATTTAAATCCAATTTAAACCATTTAAAAATAATTAGATAACAGTTAATATCATCATATTAACATGTCATTGAATCAAATTTAAAATTTGAGGCTAAATAGAATCAAAATCGTTTTTAACGGAACAAGGGAATCTAAGTTGTTCCTTTGCAACCAATCTCATTGATTACTTCAATTAATCCAAAATTAATTTATATATGGTAGCTCTGATACCATTCTTCGATTTCTATGATGCATCTCATACATAGCACAATGGAAAAATTAAAATTTTAGAAACCCTAAATGGAGGAATTATGACACTGTCTATATAATAGGAATAGTCTTACAATATAAGGAGAATACCGCATGATGAACTAAATCAACCTATCTGAATTGAAATATTTTCAATTTTTAATTTTATTCACTTGTTTTTAATATCGAATTAGGTGCGCTCTTTAAATTTCTTTTACATACCATTAGTTTATATACACGCATATTACATGTTATAATCATCATTCACTCATTAAATATTTTTTCCAAATATCAAACATGTTTTAATACAAATACAAGACATCTTATCTAAACCCATATGCATAATTAAAACCAAAATAAAAGTACAAAATAACCGATCCTCCTCTGATATGGACTCGAACTTCTTATTCAACTTTAATATCTACTATCTACAAATTTCAATTCCATATTAAATACTTACATCTCATATCATATCATGTTAAGCACATATAAATAAATTCACATTACATTATACATTTTTATCATAATTTGATTCTTATATCCTTTAATTTATTTCCATGTTTCTTCTTAATTTGATTAGCTCAAATCTCGTTTTCGGACTATCCGGATATGGGGTGTGAAGTAGGAGCACTCATATCCAAACTTAAGCTACCCTACGCATTATAATCTAAAGTCAAGTGTGCTCATACTCAAGCTTAAGCTAACTTATGAACGCACTTGACTTGATATTAAATAATTGCTAGCATTTTAGGATCAAAGTGTGAAGTAAGAGCGCTCATACTTGAGCTTAAGCTATCCTACTCACATCCACTTTCCAAGCTCCATGTTTGTTTCTAACACGGTGTATTGAATTAGGATTTTAAAAAATATTTATAGACTTTTTTTTAAGTGAATAACTTTTATTGAGTTTATAGATTTTTAATGGTTTTTGCAGAGTTTATAAATTTGTCAATAATTTTTATAGATTTTATTTTTTAGAATTTTGATAGATATTTATAACTTTCATAGATATTGACAAATTTTTATTGATTTGGATAAATATATATTTTACTGCCATAAATTTATATTTCTCATCTAATAAAAATAAAATTTTAAAATAATAGCTATTAGTTAAATTTTTAATAATTAAGATATTTACTTTTTTTTTTTGAAAAAAAAAATATAATAAAGAATTATAGTATAAAAAATAAAAATTTATGCTAAAAAAACTAACTAATGTTTGGAAAAAACTAAAAAAATAAAAATAAAAATTTGTAACAAAAAAACTAATAAACTCTTGTATCAAAATTTTTTTAAAAAAATCTAATATTAATTAATATTAGTATTCATATGCTCAATATTGCTCCACATATCATTAGATATTCTAGCTTTCCATTCATTAGTAGTATTTCTTTGTTGCTCTTGAGTTTCAAGAAATGGTTCAAACACTTCTTGATTAGTTGGTATATGTAAGGATGATGAAGTTTTGATACCTAATTCGACTGGTTCATCTGAACAACACTCCTTTTGAAGAAAGTTAGGGATTCAAAAATTATGCAATCCCTGCACAAGCTAATACTAGCTCCACTTGTGTGATAAATGGAAATGGATGAGTTGTTTTGAAGATTGTAAATTGTGATTTAAATATATTAAATATTCTTTCAACTATATTTCTTAAAGAAGTATGACGAAGGTTAAACAACTCTTTTGCATTTTCTGAATGACGACCTTGACCATGGAAATCTTAGAGGTAATAACGGACACCTCGAAAAGGAGTTAAAAACTAAAGCCAATTTGAAAATCCATAATCCACTAAAAAATATTTAAATAAAAAAATTAAGAAAAAAACACTTCGAGGTACTTTAAGTCCATTATTCCTTGATAAAACATCATTTAATACTTTAGTATCATGTGCAGATCTCTCCCAACCATTGAGCACATAAATAAATTCTAAATCAAAATTACAAGCTACTAAAACATTTTGTGAAATTGTTCCATGACGACTGCTTTTGTCACGTCCAGCTATCATTGCTGGGATATGGGTATTATCGATAGCTCCAATACAATCCTAAAATAGTTTAATAAATAAAAGAAATTAGAAAGATTAGCCATTTTTCATTAATAGAAGCTACTATGAAAGTAAACATAACCGATAAACATCTTTAAATACCATAATTTTTTATTTATCTAAAGTTTAAACAAAATCAGATAGCCTAACGCTTTACTAGTTTGAAAAAAAAACACAAAAACTAAAACAATAATAAAGTTAATAAAAAAAGAAAATTATAATCCACTGCTCCAATTCATAAGTTATCATTCACAATGTTTTTCTGGAGTCATTTTTGAAAATTCAATCTTCTTTGCCTTAGTATTATGCAGCTTGAGTGCCTTATAATGCGCACGCTTATCCAGGCCTGGTATTTCTTTAATAAGATCCCAACAAGATCCCAACAACTGTATTCGCTACTATCAAATGAACTAATAGCTTGAGTCAACTTGTCAACAGAAGTAGTGAATTTATTTATGATTTATGATTGGCTGTTTACTCAAAACAAGCAGATTTTCCTTCAAACTCATTTCTACTGTCTTTTTGGTGCTAGGACATCTACATTAATAGATTCTTAAGGTTGCAGTAAAGTAAAATGATGATGAAATAGAGACTAATGTAAAGAATCTTGTGTCTCATTTTGTATAAATGTTGTTGTATTATGATCATAAATCAAGTCATCTAAAGCAAAACCCTTACTTTCTTCTTCCATATTCATTCTTGCATCAATGTCATCTCCTAATCCAATTGCACGTATTCCAACAACAGTTCCATTTCCAATTACAATTCCCAATTTTTCAGTCTCCAAATATATTTATGCTATAACTTTTGTGGTTATGATGAGACTAGTGAAGTAAAAAAAAAAAGATTATTAGTATATGAAATATAGATATAATTCATACACTTCTTGAAATTATATATATATCTTAAAGTAATCTTCCCAAACTTCATCTGGAGCAGTAAACTTTTTTGTCACATGATCCTATATAAACTTAGAGCTAAAGCGTAAAAGTTCAAAGTATAGAAATTTATACAAGTTATAGAAATAATCGAATCCCTAATAGTTAGCTCCCTACAAATTATCATCCACATAATCAATTGAAACTTTTTGCTATTACTTATGAAGGTTGAAGTGAATCTCTACCTAATTATTCATAACTATCGCAGTAAATTAAACTGCTTATGAAACACAGTAAACAAGAAACGACACTGTAATTGCTAAGCAATATATCTATCAAACAAGAAACGAAAATAACATAGAAACTATATATGAAAGAGAAGAGAAAAGGCATACCAAAAGACATTTGCGACTGGATTTTTGTTCTTGTCTACCTCCTACTTTGGTCTTCTTTGTTTCCAACGTTTAGAGAGGAAAAAAAAAGTCTATTGAAGTCTTACTAGAAAGTAGAAGAAAATAATTTAGGGTCTGTATTTATAGTATCACCTAAAAAGTTTTTAAAAGTATATAAAAGTCTGATGTTTAATAATTTTTTAAATACTACTTTACTTTTCTAAAGTTTTTATAAATTTTAATCGAATACTACCCTACTTATATATATATTTTTTTAAGTATTTAAAAATCATAATTGAATACCTCTTGGCTTTCACATAATCTTTATAAATACTAATTGAATAGCACAGGCTTTTTAAATCCATTATAATTTTTTAAAATTCCAATCCAATATACCCCTGGGTTGCATGTTGATCAAATTGTAAAAATATTTTTACAGGTTTTGGATGTATGATTTTCAGTCTGATTTTCGTATTCCTCTCTTAACATCTAAATTCTCGCTTAATTTTGATAGTTGTATCTTCGTTTTTAGTTTTGATAGTGATTACTAATCTTTAATTTTTTTTCCTACTATTTTTTAAAGTTTAATAATAATTTCTGTTTTTTTAAAAGGTTTTGGATATGTGATTTTAAGTTTCTTCTATTAACATATAAAACATCGCTTCAATTTTGTTTTTTAGTTTAAATGGTGCTTACTTATCTTTATTTTTTCCCTACAGATTCCTAATGGGCTGCCTCTTGGTTGATTTCCAGGTTTTGTTCTGATTGTTAGAAATTGTTTTTTTTTTATTTTTTTATTTCCATGTTCTTGTTGTCAAAAAAATACTTTTGTAATGAACATCATCATCACTAACAATCAGAACAAACGCATAATCCATAGCTAGATCAAAGTAGGCATAAAATCGCATTTGCTCGATTCAGTGTCAAAAAAAAAATACTTGCATTACACACAGCCTCTGATAAACCTGATAATTTCATGGATGAGATACCAACTTTTGTTGCCCAACCTGTTCCTTCCGGCATGGAACATGTATTTCTTCATCTGGGTTTCTTTTATTTTGCTCGATTTCTGATTTTGATTTCTAGCATCAGTCTAGTTTGGAACTTGGTTACCTAAATTGAGAATTAAGTGATTGTTTTGGGACTTTCAATTTATGGGTTTGTGAATAGAGGAGTAACCGGGATTGGGAAGATTTTGTAAGTCTCGCATTTTTGGTATCTATTACAACAATTTGAATCCTATGTAGTTTGCTAATCTTAAGAGATTTTTCTTAATTAATTTAGAATATGAACCAATTTCATTTAGAGTAGTTTGGATTCTGCTTTTTTAATTTATGGGAATTTCGAAAACATAAGCATAGGATCCTCCATAATCTCAATACTTACGTTAGTTCAAAATGGGATTGATGTACAACGAGAAGCAATTTTATTCTATTGTAATTTGGATTTTGCGTTTATAAATTTTGGGAATTTCGAAAATATAAGCATAAAATCCCTTGTGATGCTTAATACTTAAGCTGAACTAGAAACTACACTGCATCTCATCTTTATGGTCTCTGTGGTGCTTTTAATTAGAAATAGCAATCTCTTGACGACAGGGATATATAGTACTCAACAGACCTGGGCATTTGTCTAATGACGTCAACAAGCGAACATAGAAGAGTATGAAGCACTAAAATCTCTAGCTTCTGTAATGTGTTGATCTGTATTTCAGTAGATTTAACTTTATGAATGTTATTCTTACCATGTACCCAGTTACATACTAATGACAGAGCCTGATCATATTATTGTTAAGCCAATACCAAACTTATCCAGTGATGGACTTGGGGCTGCTTTTCCTTTCTTTTACATTGACCCTAAGAAGTACGAGTCAGTTCTCAAAAAGAACTTCCCTGAGGAGAAGGGACCAATAACCAACATTGATCCTATAGGAAATTCTCCTGTCATTCTTGATAAGGTCTGTGTTTAATTTGTTCTAATCAATCATGTAACTCTGTTTTGTTTCTTAGTCTTATATTGATTGTCTATTCAAAACTTTTAGAAATCTCTTAAGAAGATTGCTCCCACTTGGATGAATGTCTCCTTGGCAATGAAGAAGGATCCTAAAATGGATAAAGCTTTTGGTTGTGTGCTTGAAAGGTGAGGTTTCTGAAATTAAATTTTATGTTATTGATTTACCTTACAGTAGTCTTCTAATTTATCATCATTTTCTTTCATTATTATAGGTATGCTTATGCTGTTGCTTCCGGTCTTCGTGGTGTTAGCAACATATTATACAAGGATTTCATGATTCAGGTTTTAATTTGATCAACGCCTTTTTCCTGCACTGTACATGAATTTGACACAGATAAAGTGATGGATTATTTCCTATTATTTAGCAGTTTTTGCCGAGCTTTACATATATAACTCCATTGCAATGGTACCAATGTTTTTTGGGATTTAAAAACTTCATTATCATATTAACTGGCGTTCCCCCCTTTTGCCTTTTGTTAGCCCTCATGGGATACAGAAGTTGGTGAGAAGTTCATAATTCATTACACTAATGGATGTGACTATGTCATGCAGGTAATCTATTTACAATATGGTCGTGATACAGAGGTCATGTTCAGTTTTTTTTAGCAGAGGAAAAAAGGGAAAAAGAGAAACAATTTGGTTGTGACCTTGAAGTTAGTTTTAATACGTAAGTTTTGGTTTTTTTTAACTTGATTAACGGGCTCAATTTCCTTCTTCAGTTGTTATTGTTTGTTATTAGGATTATGAACTAATTGAATTGTATTTCATTTTACATTAGCATTACAAAACCCTTGAATTAGATTTCAATGCCAAATTGAAAATCAATTTACTTATTTGGTTACTAAACTCTTTTATTAATTATGTTTTCATTTTTCTTTTCATTATGCCTCCTTGATGGACATTATTACTGAAATGGGTGACTCTTGATTGCTGCCAGCATTGGTACAGAGGGTATGTATTTCCAACTTCTCTGGCTATTATTTTTATAAACTGTTATGCAAAATTTCTATATGATAGTTCAGCAAAACCTATTCTGATATATCGAATTAATTCCTCTCTCTGCTTTCTTAAGGCAATTTGTGAGGCCAACTATTATGCCTTTGTTTACATCTCTTAGGTGTCAGTAATGGCTAAATGATTTTTAGTGAGACGTCCTGACCCCATATTTTTGTGACTAGGAATCACAGAAAATCAGCACTTTTAAATTCTTGAAGTATTGATGGCTTAACAATCGGTAGTGCTTTAATTAGGGTCTAAAAGCATAACTCTATATTAAACTTTTGCTGTTCTGAAATATTATGCGACTGGAAAAGTTATTCATCTAATTGTCCTATCTCCTTTGGTACTCATTTGTGAACTCATAAGGGATTTGTTTTGACCAATTTTATATCTTGCTATTATCAATGGTTTGCTTAATTTTTTTAGTGTCTTACTAGTGCCACAGTAATTGAATACTAATCATAGTCAACCATACATAATGACCTCAGTCAAATGGAGGAAACAAATTTTTGTTTATGCTACATGACAAACTCTATGTTTGAAATTAATTATTCTTTTTTTTTACTTTTTGTTCCAATGAATAAGAGGTCTTATACATTAGGTAAGCATATTGGATGCAGTGTTCTTAATAGTTTTTAACTTTGTTACCTGTTTAAAAAAATAGACAGTATTGATACTGAAGTTTTGCTATATTGTTGCTATATTGTTTTAGTTTTGGAATTGAAAAAAACAGTTTAGTCATGGCAGTGATGAGATCCACCTTTCCGTCGCGGTTTCGCCACTTGTTCCCATTTGTGAGGTCACCGGCACCTCAAACGAACTTGACTTTGAACCTGTAAGTTGCTTTGTCTTTGACTATACTTTTTGGTTTTAACATTGATTGGTTTGATTACATGATCTGCTGATCTAACACTTTCATATTTATGCTTTGGTTCTGTTGTGCTTCTTCGGGTGTTTTTTTTTATTATTATTTTACTTTGATTTTATTTTTTTAGGACTTAGTTTTGAAAAACTCGCCAGTATTGTTGTTTACATTTGAATATACTGTGCATTTATTAAACAATTATAATGAATCTACCCTTTATTTCCTCTATATTACTATGTAGAATTCATGAGCAATTGACATTCAGATTTACAAATTTCCGCCTGCCTGTGATTAAAATGGTATTAAATTGTCAAATGTGATTTTATGCAATCTTTGATCTAGCTGTGGAATCAAATTGAACAAAAATGCCAAAATCAAGGAAGTAGAACTATGGAAATTTTGACTGCCATTAGCAATACTTAGAAGTATGTGGGATTATGATTTTAAATTTTAGATGTTCTTGCATTGCACCATTCAATGGAGTCTAATCAATTTAATTGGAATTTAAGTTGATTATTCTTGCATTAAGAGAATATTAGTTATCTTTGTTTGATAGCATTAAACTTCTTGCAGTATGATTCTAGTCCGTTGAGGTTTTAAATGTAATAAGCTTTAGACTCCTTGCATGATTAAATATCCGGAAAACATAAACTCTAATTCAATATCAGTTTGCATGCATTAGCAAATGTGAGTGTATTTAAAATTTACCTCGGAGCATAAAATTAGGCTATGTGGATGGTCAAATTTCTGTTATGACAATACATAACTCTAATAACTTTTCTACAGGCATCATTGCAATTGGAAATATAGTGTGCTGTAAAATCATCAAATGCTTGCATGGGATGTGTGCATAATATATAATTCTTTGAGTGCCTGCAGTGTATGGATATGCATAGTTTTATATGCTGAACCTTCAGCCTTTTGCTGTTTTCTCTTCCGAAATATGAACAAAAACAATTAGTCCTTTATATATATTTATTAAATATCGTTATTTAGTCATCTATTTCGTTCAAACTATAAAAACTAAAGAGACCTATAATTTGGCCCACTTTCAGATTGCTTTGGAAAGGTAACTGGTTCATACAAGAAAAGAGTTGCAAGATATTTGCTTTGGTAGTAAGGTAGTTAAAATATGGTCCACCTCTTGTTGGAAAGTAAAGTGTAGAGAAATATCTTGTGAATGACTTTGCTACTGTCATAGTACTAGGCCGAAAACTCAAGATGGCATATTTGCAAATAGTAATTCATTGTAAAAGATTATGCTTTATGTATTGGTATTGTGGTATGTAGTAGAGAGATTTTGTTTTTTGTGAATGTTTGAGCAAAATTTTTATTTCTCTTACTTTATTGTATTAATATGTTTTCTGAATTTGTATTTATTTGTTTTTGTTCCATTTCTAAATTTGATTAAATGAAATTTGAAATCTATTTTATATGATTATCGGGTTCAAACTTGAGTTCGTTTATATAATTATTAAGCTTAAAATTAAATAGTTTGTTTACATTTGAGATAATTTAAACAATTTATTATTATTATAATATTAAAATTTATATAATTTATTAAATAAACAAATATTAGTGTAAATATAAAAAATAATATTAAATATTAAATGAAAATAAATTAAATATAAATTCAGTTAGCCATCAGGATTGTGGTTGCTAATATGTGCCTAATTCAGTCTATTTTATATGCTATTAGCGACAACATGAGACCATTTAGCGACCAAGAAAATTTGGTCACTAATTGCATCCACATAGTGTGGTTGCTAAAAGAATCACCAGAAAAATAGCTACCACAGCTATTTTTATTTTTATTTTTTTAGTGATAGCTTAGGGATATAAAAACCTCTTTTTCGATGGCCGAAATTATCTTTGAATGTTACTCTAGCATTCAGACTTGATTTTTTAATAGTTTCAGACCTGTAATTTCAATATATGGGGCACTAAACCTATTTTCTAGTTGACGGTTAACCAAGTTTTTAGAGTTTTCATTTACGAAATCTAAACTTAACTCTCGTACCTTTTCTATTTCAAGTATTCATTTTTTTTTTTTTGTATTTGTTGATGTAATTGCTTGATGAATTATTTGATTTACTGTTGTAATTTATTGTTAGTCAGATTGTCAAATCCATAATTGTTTGATTAATCTAATGTAAGTAACAAACAATCTAATTGATTTTGGACTAGCTTTTGATTTATATTGTGAAAATATATTATCAAATTTAAATAAATCAAGCGTGCATGTTTGTTGGTTTGCATTGACTATCTTTCTAGTTCGTAATATTGTTAAGTTAAATTTTAAGTGTTTTTAGGACTGCTTAATAACAAGAGAATAATAGAAAAGCATGTTTTGATTATTAATTATCTAAGGGTAAGGGAAAGATTGGTTGCTAGAGCGTGTTAGTGACTAGAACTATGTATTTAAATTGAAATTGATCTTATTTGTGTCGATCAATTAAAATTCTCCAAGGTTGAATATACCTTTTACTAGAGTTTTTTCGTATTGATTAATCTCATTTTACTTATCTTGTAACTTATTTATTTCTAAAATTTAATTTTAATTCAATTTTATAAAAGCTCCATTTTTCAATTGCTTGCATTAAAAAATAAATTTATCAATCTTTTGGAATTCGACGTTGCTCATTGCTATTGCAATTTAATTTTTGAAGAGTATATAATTTATTTTTGTTGGTCATGTTGCATTCAAATCATGAGGAACCCGACAATTATCTAAACCATCTTTGACAAAAAAGAACAAGTCATATTAAGAAAATCCCAACACTGTTGATAGAAGGCCGCAGGAAAGCCACCGACTCCAGGGGCTTTTGGGGGGTTCATATCAAAAAAGAGTTGTCTTGACATCATCATATTGATTGACGGAAGCAGAAGATATATTTAGATTGAAGTGAATTTTAAGTCTCGATTAAAATTATAAATTTTAAAAATTTTTAATTTTATAGAAACATGCAATCAAGTATTGCATGACATAAAAATATATCTTTCATGTTAACTTTAAGCATTTATCTATAACTTTTAGCAAAACATATTTTGTAATCTTTATGGATAATATCCATTTTACCAAGATTATCTCATGATTTTTAATAATAAAATGAAAAATAAAATGATTAAGACAAACTTTTTATTACCGAGTTCACCAAAGTGCAAACCAAGCAAAAAACCAAAAACTTCAGTTGTGTTGATAAAACTCATTTTACTAGTTTCAGATATATGATCACAAATATTTTCTTCTTGTAAAATTATAAGTTACTAACACTTTAGAAGATTTTTTCTTCAATATTTTTTTTCAATACTCATACCAGATGAGATAAAGAAAAATTTTTAGAACAAAAATAAATTTTTGCTTGAGAGGATTCGAATAACCAGAAGTAAAGAGATTAAGAAGAAGAAGAAGAAGTTAATTAAGAAAAAAAGGCCAAAAGCCAATATCAATTTCAACCTTATTTAAGGTTGACAGAAGAAAATTTTTTCCGACTTTTGATTTTTTTAATTTTGATTTATGATGCAATGATGGTGTAATAATTGCATAAGTTATTTTATGATGTAATGATGATGCAATAATTGCATAACTTATTTTCTAGTTACCACAATTAATCATAGAATCAATATTCTTTTCCATAAATATGTGATAATTACTTTAATATATCACTATATTTAATTTAATTAACAACTTAATTAAATTATTATAATTTTAATTAACACTTTAATTAAAATTATAAATAAGAGAAATAGTTAAAATTAATCAATTTTAATCAATTTTAGAACTCAATCAGAACAATTTTTAAAATTAAAGTGCTCAATTTGAATTTTTTTATTTTTTTACTCTCTTTTTTTTAATAAAATTATACTAAATAAAAGTTTTTGATGCAAATTAAGAGGTAATTGCACCAAAGAAAAAAAAAAGCAACTTTACTACCATAGCAAAATTTGACACTAGGATACTTCTATAGGCAGAATTTTGAACCTAATTAAATTAATAA
>CATIWF010047155.1:0-15444 GCA_949630135.1 Balakata baccata
TGGAATCTATCTCAACTTGCATTGTTTCTTGCCATTTAAGGGTATCAATGTTAGACATTGCATCTTCATAAGTGATATGATCTTCTGGTTGATCATTACTACTAAATATGAACAACTCTTGATCATGTTCAATAGTAAATCCATACCATCTAGGAGGATGTGAAGCTCTTTCAGACCTCCTAGGAGTTGAAGTGATATCCTTTATCATGTTAGGCTCAATTGGCTTATCAATCTCTATTGGTTCAGCCATTTGGATTTGTTTTTCAGATGACTCTTCGTCAAAAACAATATGTCTGCCTTTGTCTCCTTCTTTAAGAAACTCTTTCTCAAGAAAAATGGCATCTCTACTAACAACAATAATTTGTTCATTAAGTAGATAGAAATAATAACCCAAATTATTTCTAGCAGCAGCATATCCAATAAATAGACCTTTAGTGAACCGTTCTTGTAACTTATTTGTATTTTGCCTTTTAATATAGGCAGGACAACCTCATAACTTAAAATGAGATAATATATGAGTTTTACTAGTCCATATCTCATATGGAGTAGTATTCATAGATTTAGAAGGAACTCTATTAAGAATATATAAAGCTGTTTCCAAAGCATATCCCTAAAAGGAGATAGGCAAGTCAGTATAACTCATCATACTACGTATCATATCCAACAAAGTACGATTTCTCGTTTCACTCACATGATTTAATTGAGATGTGCCTGGTGGAGTAAACTGTAAGACAATTCCATTTTCTTTAAGGTAATAATTAAATTCAGTACTTGAATATTCACTACCTCGATCAATCGATTGAAGTGCTATAATATTCTTTCTTAATTTATTTTCAACTTCGGCCTTATACTCTTTAAACTTTTCAAAGACTTCATATTTGTATTTCAATAAATACAAATACCCATATCTAAACTTATCATCTATAAAGATAACGAAGAATCGATAACCTCCTTGAGCAATTTCCTTAAATGGTCCACAAACATCAGTATGAATTAATTTAAGAAAGTTCTCAGCACGTATCATTTGACCAGCAAATGAACCTCTAGTCATTTTCCCTTGTAGACATGATTCATAAATAGAATCATTAGACTGAGAATCTAAACCTTTTAGAATTCTCATGTCTACCAACTTGTGGATCCTTGCATTAGAAATATGACCAAGTCTTAAGTGCCAAACCCATGTCATACTTGAATCATCGTACTTAGTTTGATTAGAATTGTCATGTACGTTGCTCAATAATAACTTTTTATTATTTATCTTATTAGGCTTATCACAATATAAATAATATAAGTCATGTTGTTTAGTTCCAATGCCAATAAGATTATTATTAAAATAAATGTAACATATATCTTTGCAAAACAAAAATTCATAATTATTGTTTGTCAAAGCAGATATAGAAATAATATTCTTATAGGCATTGGGAATATACAAAACATCTGATAATAAGATTACATGATGGTTTAATAAAATGGAAATATCTCCGACTTGCTCGGTAGCAACTCTTGCTCTATCACCAAGAGTGAGTTTTATCTCCCTATCATATAGCAACTTCTTACGCCTTATATCTTGCACAAAAGAACAAATTTGACCAGTTACTCCTGTGTCTAAGACCCAAGCATATGATGAGTTAAAAGAATGATCATAATTTAAATCAACATTTAAATTCAAAGGATGAGAAATACCTAAAGGACCTACAATCCCTTTGCCTTTGATATTCTCTAAACTTTTTAGATAAACTGGGCAATTTCTCTTCCAATGACCATCCTTTTGATAATAGAAACAGGTTCCTTTGTCAACCTTTGACTTAAGCTGGCTTTTTGCCTTCCCCTTACCCTTTTTAGGATATAAAAAAGAGGGAGTGGAACTATTTCCCATAGTGGTCTTCTTCTTCCTTTTCTTTAAATAAGAAGAAAAAGCTGCCACTAATACTTCTACCTCTTTCTTTTGGGGATTAGTCACAATATTTTGGTGATAAACCAAATTCTATTACAGCTCTTGCAAAGTGCATTCCACTTTGTTCAAATGGAAGTTAGAAATAAAACTTCCATAAGAATATGGAAGTGATGCTAAGATATAGTCTGTGTTAAGCTCCGCATCCATGAAGAAATTGAGATCTTCAAGGCAATAAATAAGCCTTATCATCTCACCAACATGTTCACCAACATATTGGCCTTCCTTCATTTTCATTTGGAATAGTTAAAGTGGATAGTCCTACTGGCCTTGCTATAACCTTCCTTTACTAACTCCAAAATATCATCACAAGCTTCTATCTTTTCATATTGCTCTTGCAACTTATTTTCTATAGAAGCAAGTATATAGCATTTTGCTTGGGTGTTCTTATCAGCCCAATCTGTGTAATATTGTTTTTCAATCTCACTTGCATTAGCGACAGACACTACAAGTTTTGGCTTACTAGCAACATCCCATAAGCGCTGCTGCAGAAGCACCAGCTTAAGGTTCTTTAACCAGTCCACATAATTAGGCCCGGTGAGCCTATTATGGTCCAAAAACGATTGAAGTGGTGATGGTGTAGCTATATTATTAGAGAAAAATTACTGCAGAAAGAATAAAATGTATCAGTTTAATTATATATTAATGGTCAAACCAATTAACCAAAATGATTTGGACACATAATCATAATGGTTTCTCCCACTAATTTGGCGCATCCTACACTTTCCTTATAGGAAACGGAAGTTCCGTTAGCGTGAACTTCTAGTGAGTAAATTGAGTCTCAATAATACTCTAATTAATATTTTTCAGCTTCTCATAGTGGCATTCTTGGAATATTAACATATTAATGAGATGACAACTCTTTATCAAATACAACAATTGTAAACCCAATTTAATTCCTTTTGAACTGGCTCCTAATACACTAACCCTCAGCTTCACAAAATGGTATTATTAGGCTAACATATGAGATGAATCCTATCCACAAGATCAGTAAAACAAATGGACTCAATCTGGTACCACTCAGCTTCCTAAAATGACATTCTTGCAACACTAGATGCACATTCATTTTACAAGTCAAATATATTATTTGACTTTCTCATTAATATACAACAATTTGTATATTAATGCTCCCATGGAGAGCCTCAATATAGACATCTTATATCTTTATTGGATTCATTATCTTTGGGAATATAACTTGGTCTTTTATCCTAATTTTTTAGGGTCTCACTTTGCACATTAATCAGATTAAAATTTACTTGCATTCATAAAGCAATAAATTTATTTTTGAATTATCATATAATTCAATTTTAATGTTAATGTTTGTTCATTAGTATTTTTCATGTTATATCTCATATGATCATAAAAAGTGATTATATCTATTCTCGGATGGTTATGGATCTATAAATATACACATTATATTTGATTGAATAAAATGCATACTACCCCTGTTTAGCATGCACTTTATGTTTTATAAACAAATGTGAGCTCATTATATAGTCATATTATATAATGTTTAAATTTAATTAATTTTGGAGTTAATATATCTATATATATTTTGTGAGTAAACTTTTATACTCATAAAATCCAAAAATGGATTTTATTAATAAAAGTTGAATTTTTTCAACAACTTGAAAAAACCAACCATATAAAAATTTATATATATAATTTAAATTTCATTTAAATTAAATTGCATAAATATATATATATATATAATTTATATCTCATTTAAATTATTATATATAAATATTTTATTTTTAGTCCAAAATTAATCTTTAAATCTCACGTATTCAATCATTTACTACATATAATCACATCACATGCAATAATATAAAAATTAATCATGCAATTTACAATCATATTACAATTGCTAGAAAAATTCTCACTCCAAAATGGAAAATACAAATTAATTTTTATCTTGGCAGATCTTTCTTGTTGCTCCTCCTTCTCAAAATTTCGGGCCTTCATGTTCCAAAGAAAAATTTTTACATTATATTCTCTTGGCATACCAAGGATTTCAATATAATGGTAAAAATTAATTATGGATCTATTAATATTACAAACCACTTTATAAAAATAATAAAACCAGTAACACCTTTGAAAAACCTAAAACAAAAAGAAGAAAAATATCATGAAACATTACATGCAACATAATATATAAATCAAATCTAAAAGAGTAACAAGAAAATCATCCATAACCAAATTGAGCCTACTAACATAAAAGAGTCATTTTGCTCAAAAATTCATGGGATGGCTCTGATACCAATTGTTGGTAGCGGAAAATATATTTGGATTGACGGAAACTCTAGGTCTAGATCAAAATTATAGATTTCAAAAATTTTTAATTTTACCGAAATATGCAATCAAATATTGCATGACATGAAAATATACTTTTCATGTTAACCTTAAGCATTTATCCATAACTTTTAGCAAAATATATTTTGTAACATTTATGGATAATATCCATTTTGTCAAGATCATCCCATGATTTAAAGAACAAAATGGAAAAATAAAAGGTTTAGACAAACCTTATAGAACTGAATTCACCAAGGTGCAAATCAAACAATAAAACCAAAAGCTTTAGGTGTGTTGATAAAACTATTTTGCCAGTTTCAAATGTATGATCACAAATTTCTCCTTCTTGCAAAATTTATAAGCTACTATCACTTTCAAAGCTTTTTCTCAATTCTTTTTTTCAATGCTCGTACAATATGAGAGAAAGAAAAATTTTGAAACAAAAACAAATTTTTGCTCCGAGAGAAAAAGTTTGAAGAAGCCGAAGAACAAGAGAAAGGAACAGAATTAGAAGAAGAGAAGAAGATGATTAAGCCAAACAAAATTGGCCATAAATCAAATTTTCAACCTCATTAAATAAGGGTGGCTCGTAGACGAAAAAATTTAATTTTTGTTTTTAATTTTGATTTATAATGTAATGATGGTGCAACAAATGCAGCTCATTTTATAGCTACCATCATTAATCATAGAATCAATCTTCTCTTCTATAAATATATGGTAATTACTTTAATATACCACTTTGGTTAATTTAATTAACAACTTAATTAAATTATAATAATTTTAATTAATACTTTAATTAAAATTATAAATAAGAAAAATGGTTAAAATTAATCAACATTAATTTTAACTCAAAAATATAAGTGATCATTTCTAATTTAATTCTCAATTAAATTACTCCCTACATCTATATATGGACTAGACAAATAATTTAATTTGAGTGTGACTTATAAGGTCAATAATTTTATCGAAATGGAAATATAATACTAACTTCTTAATATTATATCAGACACATTTTCTGAATTTCTCGTATACCCTGATACATCAAGTATCCTTCAAGAATTCTTTTTTTAATTACTGATAAAATCACAAATATTATTTTGACCTCTAAATCATAATATTAAGTCCTCTTGTTATGATCCCAATATTGATTAGGGTCACAACATGTCAAACCCTGTTAGTCAATATACTAATGAGTGATAATTTACATTCTGATTAAAATAAGACTTATCATTATTAATCTCATTAATAATTCAATTTTACATTGAATAAATCATATTCTCTTGCCTAGGAATTTATTTTATCAAAATCAAAATATCAACTCCATTAGGATCTTTTTCCAGTGATACAGAGTAACAAATCATACTATTGGTAGTCTTATGTCTCACTACATGACTAACTGTGGTGACTATAAGCCGGATTACCAAGCGCGGATAACCCAGTACAAGGCAAGAACACATCCGTAGCTACCCATGAAATGACAATATTGACATCTCAAGTCAAAGGACTTCAAGTCATATAAGACTCATATATTATGACAACGATAATAACTGTTGACATCTACCACTATCTGTGCAGTTATTATCAGGCATCACTGTTCGGTACCGTTAACTCTTTAAGAACCCACTAGTTTATTTAGATATCATTATATCATGGAGATTGAGATTCCTACTCAAAATAAATCATGTGATAATCTATAGGTTCAATGAATACCCAATTCATTGTCTTATACTGGTTATAAATATTTTTAAGATTATTTTTTACTAGAGATATTTATCTCATTATTATCAACAACTTGATGATAAATTCTTTGTAGATAATCAAATGACCGTATATTTTATAGTATATATTAACTATTGTATTCATAATATAATCAACAAAGTTGAATATTTATTTATTATAAATGTGAAATATACATGTGCCCATTGTAGTATAATATTTAATATATAAAAAGCAGTGAATGCACTAGAGCATACACACCACTGATAACAGCTATGATTCAAATTAGTGCATTTTATTCTAGCTCACTGTAAAACTTAAAAATATATATGTCCCAGCTAAAAATTACTTATCCAAAAAAAAAAAGAAAAAAAAAGGCAAAAAAAAAACTGAAAATTACAAGCAAATAAGAAAGTTAAGGCACTGTTCATAAAAATAATGTAATTTGACTAATAAACTTTGTTGGTAAAGTGGCTTATTTAGGGGGAAAATAATATATTATAATCTCTTACAAAAAAAAATTGTAGAAGTAGCATTCAAAAATAAGTTAGTATATTGAAATTTTTTTTTCTTTTATATCCTTATTCTCTTTATGAAATGACATGTTATAATATATAATTATAAAATTATATAAAATATAATTATTATATATAATAAATTTTTAATGAATATATAATATAATTATTAAATTATTTAATATGTACATATATTTAATAATGAAATATTAGATGATAAAGGTGACATGTTTATTATATTATGATGATATTTTTAATATAATTTTTATAATATGATATGGATATATATTATATAATTCGTTTGTATTATGTATTTATATATATTTCATATAATATTTTTATTTATATAAATATATCGTTTTATGTTATTTTACATTTTTCAGCAAGTTTTATTAAATATGTTTAATTGAATCAGCTAGATTATCCACCACAACTATATTGTCAGTTTAAAACTATATTATCAACTAGTTTACCAAACAGAGCTTAAAAAGGCAATAATAATACATATAACTAAAATTAATAGGGAGAGGAAGGAGAAATACTAGAAATTTGATGGCAGCACTTGTTAGGTAGATGAGATTAGTAGAGAAAAAAGCATCAGAAAGAAAACCACCAAGGACTAAAAGGGAAGCAATTCCCATGAAATTGGTGACATTATTAATTTGCGGATCTTGATAGAGATAAGTGCATGTAATCTGATAAATACAGCTCCATTAAATTTCATCCAATATATTGACCTAACATATACATGCAACAATTTTTAATGATTTGAAAAAAATACTTGCTTAGGTGCCCAAAAAGAAATCAAGTTTTCATTATCTACTAAAGATATGTCCTAGTACAATAAATGCATGAACTCCTAACCTTTAACAGATGCTTTGCATAGGCATGAAGCGCGCTTCAAATTTGCATCATTTTGTATCGCTCGCAAAAGAAGCCTAATAAATATCTCCACCTGAATAATAAATCACATTAAGAGAAATATATTCAAGCGACAGATTATGTTAAGATGTGACTGAAAGGTAGACACGACTCTTTTAGGACATCAAGAAATTGCAAGGAAATCAAAATTCACAATGATAAAAAGAAGTTGGGGATAGGATTTCACTAAAAAAAACCAAAATAGCTATCACATTTAGCTACCATAGCGACTACTTAGTGACCACATTTGACCAAAAATAAAATTAAAGCAATAGTTATTGCTTAGAAACCACACTGCGACCTCTTAGAGGCCACATTCCAGCAACCACAAATTGTTGTCACTAAACTTGACGCCCTTTTTTGAGACCATAGAATGGTCACTATTGATTAGTGACCACATAAACTATAGTCGCTGATTAGCTACCACATTATATCTATGGTAGCTAATTTTAGTATATAATTATTTACTATTAATTTTTATAAATCATTTTCATTAAATATTTGATTAATTATTAGCTCATTCGATAATACACAAGATGTATTTGTATATCACGATAAATGAACAGCTCGATTAGATCGTATATAGAATGAGCATCCAATGGATTCAGCTGATTTCACTATAACAAATATTATATTTAAGGACAAATTGTTTTGCCAGGAAAATATTTTGGTCCCCAAATGACTCTTTTGAACTACCAAACTTTGAAATCGTCCCTAATTTTAATAAAAGTTTTCCGGAATGATTTTAGTGCATGCAGGAAGAGTGAAAAATTGAAGGGAAAGGAATAGGGACTAAGTTCGACAATTAGTGACAAAACTCGAGGATAGAGAATTATTCCCTTATTTTAGAACACACATCTTCCGTCCCCTACAATTCTTTTCCCTATTTTAACCTTTTAATATTTATACTTGTTAACAAAAGATATCTAGCTAAATAATCTCTCCTTACTCCATCTTCTACTCTAGAAGTGCAGGCTCTCCTTCGGGTTCTTAATCTTTACTCCATTGTCTTCTTCCAAGCTTATACCTAGGATAGTCGGTTGAATTGATGCGGAGCAGGGTTACAGTAGCTAAGAAGCCTCATTGGAAAAAGAATTTCTCTGGAACCAGTAAGGGTTTTCGAGTTGAAACTCCTCTCTTTCGTCCTCTTTTGAATATTTCTCAATTTTACGTGCATTTTGTTTATTTTTCCTCTCAAAATTAAGTTTAGTAAGAGCAATGCGAAAATCCATTCCTGTAACAAATCAGATCTTCTAGTTGTTCTGTTAGATCAAGACAAGAATCAATTTCAAGAGCTTCTTTTTTTTCTAATTAATCTCAAGTTTCTTTCTTTTCTTCTTCTTTTTTTTTTTTCATTTCAATATGTTGTCCCTTATCGATTCAATGAAAATAATAATAATTAAGGGATCCTTAATTTTTGATTACTTAATGAGATTTTGAAATTTTCTTATATTTCATGATCGAAGACTGAGAAAAAGATACAATAGGGCTTTGAGTAAGTGAATAATAATTAAGGGAGGGATTGAAAAGGAATCAAAAAGGGGTTTTGGGGGTTTTTGAAGTGTAGAAGCAAGAAAATGCCTTCCATACTCATACAAGTTCTTTGAGGTCATCTTTTGGAGGATTTGGTTAGAGTTCTTTGAGGATTCAAAATCTTCTTTTCCTTGAGCATTTGCTTTGATTCTCTTTATATGTATGTACATGTGATGTTTTGAATGCAGGAATTTTACATCTTAAATATGGTTTTATTATTTTAAGGCAAATACATATGATTTGCTCTGTTATGTTGGTGTTTAGTGGTGTTCAAGCGAATTGTTGATTGTTTATGGTGGAGATGTCATATGCTTAGTGATAGTAATGAAACATTGCTGCATATAATTCATCTCTTGCAAAATTCAAAACTCATGCACATAAATTATTGAAATTAGTGTTGATATTATTAATATTATCTTTATTTTATTTATCCATTTATTTATTTATTTGCATCAAAGGTATATGCAATTATAGCTCTTATGAAACTATATGCATTTGAAATAGCAGCTAGAATGGAAATGGATATTCTACCTGAGGTTTTCTAAAATCTTACATGTAGAGCTCTTCTTAGCTATCCCATTAATTTTTTGTAATTGGTTGCCTTTAAAAAAAGATATTCTCTTAGTAATGCAGAGTTAAAAATGATTTTCGGATTGTTTTCCTTAAGGAAGCATATCCAGAGTTGTCCATATTTGTTAATTTCTTAAACTGCTTTTGGATTATATGAAACATTAAAATGTTGACATCTTATCTTGTTCATAATATTATGTTCATGAACTCTTTGATAGTAGAATAATATATTTTTTTGTGGTTCAGTTTACTGGTTAAGGGCAATATTAGTTGTTGGTGAGTTGTGCACTCAATTGAACATATGCACTTGTAAATATGAGATGGAAATTCTTACTTCATTGTATCATTACCTTGCTGATGTTTATATTATCCCAACTTTTTAGGGGAAAAACCCAATGTCCAATAAATCTTACTTTATATGATGTAGAGTCAGTCATTGATTGAATATTTTATTTATTATGAATGTAAAATATACATGTATTCATTATGGTATATCGTTTAATATATAAAAATAAGTGAATGCACTAGGCATACACACCATTGATAACAAACTCCCACTTGCACTAGTGTCATTCACTACAATATCTAAGACCTATCTTTTGAAGATAGTGGTCTAACTATGCTTATTTCATAGGCTTTGTGAATGGACAAGCCCTATTGTCAGCTGATGGAACTTTATGCATCATGATATCACCTCGCCCAACTATTTCTCTAATGAGGTGATAATGCTGAAGCTCATGTTTGAAGTTCCTATGAGACCTTGGTTCCTTAGACTGTGTTATTGCCCTATTATTGTCACAATACAAAGGAATAGGACTCTAAATAAATAAAACCATTTCTAAATCCATTAGGAAGTTTTTTAACCACATTGCTTCTTTGGTGACATCTGAGGAGGCTATGTATTTGGCCTCTGTCGTAGAATCAGTAGTTGTCTTTTGCTTGAAACTTTTCCATACTACTGTTGCACCATTCAAAGTGAACACATATCCTGACGTGGACTTCAATTCATCCTTATCTGATTGAAAATCAGAATCTGTGTATATAACCATTCTCAGATTGTCTCATCAATAAACCAAAAACAAATCTTTAATCCTTTTCAAGTACTTAAAGATTACCTTGAGTGCTGTCCAGTGTCCTTCACCTGGATCAAACTGATACCTGTTAGTCAAGCTAACAGCAAAGGCTATGTCTAGTCTACTACACAACATAGTATACACTAGACTGCCTATGACTGAAGCATACGGTATGCCAGCCATACGTGCTCTCTCTTCAGGAGTTTTGGGACTCATCTCCTTTGAAAGATGCACTTCATGCCTCACAAGTATTAATCCTCTTTTGGAATTTTCCATCTCAAATCTTTTTAGGATCTTTTCCAAATAAAAGGCTTAGGACAGCCCTAACATTCTCTTAGCTATATCTCTATATAGTTTAATACTAAGAATGTAGACTGCTTCTCCTAAATCTTTCATGTAGAAGACGGATGATAACCAAACTTTTATATTAGTTAGAAAACCAACATCATTTTCCATGATTAGAATATCATCAACATACAAGACTATGAAAGCAATCTTGCTCCCACTAAATTTCTTGTATACACAAGCATCATTAAGATTTTGAATAAAGTCATAATTCTTTATGGCTTCATCAAAACATTTATTCCAGCTCCTTAAAGCTTGCTTAAGACCATAAATGGATCTCTTAAGCTTGCACACTTTGGAACTATCTTTAGAATCAAATCCTTTAGTTTGTTACATATAAATTTTTTCTTCAAGAAATCAATTGAGAAAAATAGTTTTGACATTCATCTGTCATATCTCATAATCATAGTGTGATGCAATAGCTAAGAGTATTTGAATACTTTTAAGCATGGTGATGGGAGAGAATGTCTCTTCATAGTCAATCCCTTCCCGTTGGCGATACCCTTTCACTACAAGCTTAGCTTTATAAGTATCAACATTCCCTTTAGAATCTAGTTTACGTTTATAAACCCATTTGCAACCGATTGGAACAATTCCTTTAGGTGGGTCTACAAGTTCCCAAACTTGATTCTGGTATATGGAATCTATCTCAGCTTGCATTGCTTCTTGCCATTTAAGAGTATCAATGTCAGACATTGCCTTTTCATAAGTGACATGATCTTCTAGTTGATCATTACTACTAAATATGAACAACTCTTGGTCATGTTCAATAGTAAATTCATACCATCTAGAAGGATGTGAAGCTCTTTCAGACCTCTTAGGAGCTAAAGTGATATCCTTTGTCATGTTAGGCTCAACTGGATTATCAATATCCATTAGTTTAGCCACTTGGATTTGTTTTTCAGATGACTCTTCATCCAAAACAATATATCTGCCTTTGCCTCCTTTAAAAAACTCTTTCTCAAGAAAAATGACATCTTTACTCATAATAACAATTTGTTTGTTAAGTAGATAAAAATAACATGCAAAATTATTTCGAGCAATAGCATATCCAATAAATCGGCTTTTGGTAGACCGTTTCTCTAACTTATATGTATTTTTCCTTTTAATGTAGGCGAGACAACTTCATATCTTAAAATGAGATAATATAGGAATTTCACCAGTCCATATCTCATATGGATTAGTATTCAAAAATTTAGAAGGAACTCTATTAAGAATATATAATGATGTTTTCAAAGCATATCCCCAAAAGGAGATAGACAAATTAGTATAACTCATCATACTCTATACCATGTCTAACAGTGTATAATTTCTCCTTTCACTCACACCATTTAGTTGAGGTATACCAGGTGAAGTAAACTGTATGACAAATCCATTTTCTTTGAGGTCATCATTAAATTTAGTACTTGAATCGATTTGATCGAAGTGCTTTAATATTCTTTCCTAATTTATTTTCAACTTTGGCCTTATACTCTTGCCTTAGAGGTATTAATCCTCTTTTGGAATTTTCCATCCCACACCTTTTTAAGATCTTTTCCAAATAGAGGGCTTGGGACAGTCCTAACATTCTCTTAGCTCTATCTCTATACAGCTTAATACCAAGAATGTAGGTTGCTTCTCCCAAGTCTTTCATGGAGAAGGTGGATGATAACCAGACCTTTATGTCAGTTAGAAAACCAACATCATTACCTATGATTAGAATATCATCAACATACAAGACTAAGAAAGCAATCTTGCTCCCACTAAGTTTCTTGTATACACAAGTCTCATTAGGATTTTGAATAAAGTCATAACTCTTTATGGCTTCATCAAAACGCTTATTCCAGCTCCTTAAAGCTTGCTTAAGACCATAAATGGATCTCTTAAGCTGGCACACTTTGGAACTTTCTTTAGAATCAAATCCTTTAGTTTGGTCCATATAAATTTCTTCTTCAAGAAATCCATTGAGAAAAGCATTTTTAACATCCATCTGCCATATCTCATAATCATAGTGTGCTGCAATAGCTAAGAGTATTCTAATACTTTTAAGCATGGCTACGGGAGAGAAGGTCTCTTCATAGTCAATCCCTTCCCGTTGGCGATACCCTTTTGCTACAAGCCTAGCTTTATAAGTATCAACATTTCCTTCAGAATCTAGTTTATGCTTGTAAACCCATTTACAACCTATTGGAACTATTCCTTCAGGTGGGTCTACAAGTTCCCAAACTTGATTTTGGTACATGGAATCTATCTCAGCTTGCATTACTTCTTGCCATTTAAGAGTATCAATATCAAACATTGCTTCCTTATAAGTGACAGGATCTTCTGGTTGATCATTACTACCAAATATGAACAACTCTTGTTCATGTTCAATAGTAAATCCATACCATCTAGGAGGATGTGAAACTCTTTCAGATCTCCTAGGAGCTGAAGTGATATCCTTTATCATGTTGGGCTCATTTAGCTTATCAATCTCTATTGGTTCAGCCACTTGGATTTATTTTTCAGATGACTCTTCATCAAAAACAATATGTCTGTCTTTGCCTCCTTCTTTAAGAAACTCTTTCTCAAGAAAAATGGCATCTCTACTGACAACAACAATTTGTTTGTCAAGTAGATAGATATAATATCCCAAATTATTTCTAGCAGCAGCATATCTAACAAATCGGCCTTTAGTGGACCGTTCCTCTAACTTATCTGTATTTTGCCTTTTAATATAGGTAGGACAACCCATATCTTAAAATGAGATAATATAGGAGTTTTACCAGTCTATATCTCATATGGAGTAGTATTCACAGATTTAGAAGGACCTCTGCTAAGAATATATAACAGTTGCAGTTGGACACTTGCAACTATGGAAAGTTGTTTCTCATCCAGTCCCAACTCAGATTGATTCCATCAGACTCTCTCTGAATCAAGAACTTTGTCGTCTCAATAATTTTGGAAATTTTCCTCCTCCAAGTTTCACTTCCATTGGCCCTGACATTACTCAAAGAATCAGAATGGTCCCTTGGCCTCCAACTCTCAAGCCTTGTCTTCGACAAGATGATGAACCTATGGATCTTGACCCAGACTCTCAAGACCCAAATGATGATGAAGTTACTCAGCCTCCTTCACAGGCCCAAGTAAGCTCATTTCAAGAAACTTATCTAAGACGTCCTCTTGGCTTTCCAAGCTATTTCTCTGATCTCAACAGAGAAGATAGAGATGTTATGGATCCTCACTTATGGACTCAAACTCCGTCAACACAAGCTCAGCCCAGTTCGGTCCAATCCAATCCGGCTCAGCCCAGTCCTTTATTGATCACTCACACTCGGATTCCTCCAGAACAATTCGAGAATGAATTCCACTTTCCACCTAGCATTGATGATGACGTTCCTTTTCCTCACTCATCTCTAGAGGCCCTCGAGGATTTGAATATGTACTGATTTGAATATGTACTCACCATAGTACAAAAGCAGATTCCCACTTCCTCTTGTCGGCCATCTCCGTCATATCAGTTTGAATAAGTGACTACACAGTGTGCAATAGTGTTTACTATTTGTGTAATTATGTGTGTAAGTGCGCTTTAGTGCGCCTTCCTTTTTATCTTGTTACTGTGTACTTTTCCTGTTTGCTTTTCCTGTTTAGGAATATTTGATGTAAGCAATGACGCATGTGTCATCTGCCCTTAGCCTATATATACCTTCTCATTTCCTTTAAGAAGGCAGGATGTAGAATATAAAAAACCTTAAGCTTTGAATACTCAAGTATGATGTTTGCTTAAACACCTCTTCTTCTCCTCTCATTCTCTGTGCTTATGTTCAGTTTACTAGAGCGATCAATGTTAATCCAATATAAGTTGGAGTTTTGAAGAATCAAAGGATGTCCAGCAGTGCTAATTGACGAAGTGTTCGTAATGGCTCCTGAGTGTTGAGCTTATGAACTTACAGTTGAAAGGCATTGTTAAGCATCTGTAGAGGACCTTGAAGCTTCCACCCCCTTATTGGTATCAAAGCAGATAGTAAGCTGTTTCATAACACAGTTAATGCAGAAGAGAAGTATGCAACATCAATATGTCAGATTCAAAGTTAACTCGTTCAGACTCATCCATGTTTATCTCATCTCTTTCATTGCAACCTTCTTCTTCTTCTAACCTATCTCATCTCTATGAGCTTTCCTTCATCCTAGATGATCAGAAAGTACAAGAATCCAACCTTCCTCTTCTTAATCCTTACCATACTTTTCAGAAACACAAGTCTTCCTTCACCACTTCCATAAAGTCTCTAATCCGCCAAAAGCCTTCCTCAGTTCGTGAATATGTCCAGTCTTCTTCCTTTGATAATTGTCCTATCAAGGGCACTGGAGAAGAACAGTTCATCACTCTGGAGATTCCTTCTGAATTTCCTGCTCAGTGGCAAAGGAATGGATACACTCACATCCATTTTGGAGCAATCCGTCTTGCTCTCACCTATCATGGACGCAAAGGCCTTCCTGTTGTGGCCAGAATAGCTCTTCTTGATACAAGGTTCCTGGAATACCAACATGCTGTAATTGGTACAATCCAGAC
>CATIWF010047182.1:0-62559 GCA_949630135.1 Balakata baccata
TATTTTTTAGTTTTAGTAAATATTATTTTTTAATATCTGGAGTCTTCAATATTTTCAATTATATCTAATAAATATTTTTTTCCTGAACTTAAAATATTAATATTATTACATTGACAAAGTCCTATGCAATTACAAACATGTGTTTCACTTTTTTCAGATTCTTCACTTAGTAGATTTAAATTATTTTATGTATAATTTAATATTTTTGATTCATTATTTATTGATTCTTCAGTTATTATAATTTTTAAAATTTTTTCTTTTAAATCTTCTGATAATTCTAATTCATTAATTTTTTGTTTTACTTTACAATTTTTAGCATAATGTCATATTTTTTCACATTTATAACAAATTATTATATCATTTTGTTGATTATCTTTTTTAGTAGATTTCTTAGAATTATATTTATAATTCTTTTTTTTTTATAAGTTTTATTATAATCTTTGTTTTCATAATTTCTTTTCTTTTTTGGATTGTAATTATATTTTTTATATCTATTTATTTTCTTTTTTTTATTAGAGGGTGCACTAATTGTTTTATATCCATACTGTTGATAAAATGATTATAATTCTTTTTTTCTTTAAATACTTTCTTTCTTTAATTTTGCTTTAAATTTTAAATATGAACATAGAGCTAATCGTTTAGTATTAATATAATTTATTAAATTTCCATAAGTTAAATTATCATAAGGTATAAGATTATTATAATATGATTTTATATTAGTTCTAATCCTTTCAGCAAATAATTTGGTAATCCTGTTATAAATTGTTATTTCCAATAAAAATTATTATAGTCTGTTTTTGTAAAAACTTTTGTTAAAAATATATCTTTATACCGTCTAAAATCTTGTAATTTTGGACAAGTAAGATTTAATAATATTCTAAATTTATAGCTTAGTATTTACTAGAGTCTCCTACAAAACACTTCATTATAGTAAATATTAAAGTGTTTAATATATCATCTATTTATGTTTATATTTTAACATTATTTTTTGTTTTGATTATATTTTTCTTAGCAGAGAGTATTATATATTTTTTTCAGTGGTGATATAGTAATCTCACTACCCTTTTAATTAACCAGTAAATCCAGAGATGATCATCTGAGTAATTAATAAATCACTGTTATTTGATTGTTAAGTACTAATAGCTATAAACATTTTTTGAAATAAATTTAAATTTTGATATTCAGCTAAATTGTCTATATTTCATTCGTAAATTGAATTTTTATCGTAATTTGCTTGTACAATTTGAATTTGTTATAGAAAAAAGAAAAAAAAGTGAAAGAAAAAGAAACTAAATTTTTCTTAGAGTTAGCTGAGACATTAAATTTTTAATAATTATATTTAACATAAATGGAATATGAAAATTTTCTTATGTCAATTTGTCCTTTATATATGTGGTATTAAATAGCTATAAATAGATATGACAACGATTAGGATTTCCGTAAAAACTATCTTATCTGAATCTAATTATACATACTACTATCCAATTCATTTTAAATTCATTTAAAAATTTAACTTTAATATTTATATTCGTCTCAAACTTGATTAACAGTATCTTTTTAATACCCAAATCAATTTATTATTCAAAATTTTAACCTAAAACAACATTCAAACTAATTGAATAAATAAATTTTTTTATAAATATATAAATAATATATTATAAATTATTACAAAATCAAATAAAAATAGATAAAATAAAAAATAAAATTTAATTCAATGCATTTAAATTAAATAATTTATCAAATTGTTCAAAAATAATATTAAAGCAATAAAATTATATATTATCTATTATGATAAAAAAATTATATTTTAATCTCAAAATCTAATTACATTTATAATTTATTAATATTTAGAAATACATAAAAAATAATTAATTATATTATTATATTTAATAAATTTCAATATAATAAATTATATATATATATATATTCGGATAGTAGAAATTTATAGATTTTTATCCGTACTCTACTTAAATCCGTGACGAATTTAAAAATTAATATATAAATATGTCCCACGAATACAAATAGGTATAAATACCAAAATTTGTAACCTTTGTCATCCCTAGCTATAAAGGGATGAACCAAACAATTTTTTTTTTTTTTTGTAATTTTTCATAATTTATGAACATCTATTTTTACGAAATTTATAAGGTTATGGAACTTTTTTTTTTTATATTTTTATTTGGTATGCATTTTTTTTTAAAATTTTTTTTACGAACGACTAAAGCACGTGTAATAAAAAATGCAATGGAGTTACTGCGAAACTGGACCTTTCCATTTCTCTCTCTAGTAGCCTCTAGGGTTTGGGAAGCCGGAAAATGGAGCAGCAAACATGCTTGTCAAAATCGATGGCAGTGATAGCCTGCGCTGCCATGACTTCCTTCTATGTCGCCGTTTTGTACGCCCCCACTCTAATCTTACGCCTTCCTCCTCCTCCTTCTCTCAAGCAGTTCATGATCCGACGGTTTATATGCGCAGCCATTTCTTCTATCGTGTCTGTTGTTTTATGTGCTCTTATCCTTCCTGTAAGCTGTTTTCTTAGTTGTTCTACTTCCTATTTAGGTGTTTAATTTGTTTGCTCAATTTCTTAAAAATAGCTAGAAATTACACAGGATTTGTTTACGGTTTATCTGTGCATCGTGAACTTTTATCTGTTATCTTTGAGCCGTTAATTTTTATCTGTTATCTTTACGTATCTGACTCCCTATTGAACTGAGCTGAGTATGTTTTCTTAATGTCAGATAAACAACAGGGAGGCATCTTATTTACTTGGTGTTTATGGCATCCGGTTGGACCATACTGTGAGTATCCTAATTGGATAATTTGGGTTTTTGCAATTACTGTAGAAGGAGATATTTTCTCTGCATATCATAATTATTGCTTTATATTCTTGTATGTTATGCAGATTGGAAAAGGGTATTATTGCTAAATTTGCATTTTGAAATGCAATTTTATTTATGAAACAGTGGCAAGCCGTGGTACTTCCTCTTTTGTTGACTTCTTTAATGTATGCTGGATCTTTCGTCCTCAAGGCTAATTTCTTGGTGGATTCATGGAGGGAGCTAGTGAGCGAGGGTGGAGGCTTTTCATTTGACTGTATCAAACATCTACTGCGAAGCTTCATCGCTTCAATTTCTTCAACTACTTCCAATGTTTTGGCGTGGCGTAACTATTTAGTGGTCAGTTTCTCTATCATTTAGATTGCTGGTTTTTTTCTGGTTGACACACTATAGGAATGGTTAATATATTTGTCACATGTTTAAGGATTGCATGCACATGTGTGCATAAGAGAGATGTGTGATTAGTTATGTTCTTTGCTGTTCATTATTGACAAATATCAACTCCAATTCAGGTGCTAAAGTTTTGAGACATTGATCTTGTGTAAATTCCATGCAGATGAACTGTTCAAGTTCCAAAATGGAACTGTTTCTGAAATTGCTTTTTTCTCACACATGATACTTAATCTTATAATATCAGTTTCGCTGTAATTATTGTGTTTTTTCTTTGTGGTATTTAAATGTAGAAATGGATCTGTCATATCCTACAACTGGTTATATTATATGTATTCCCATTATCATTTGATGTCTTTGTTTAGTTAGAATCTAATTATTTAAGAGGGACAATATAAGTTTCTCCATTAAATTAATCCTTGGTTTTGTTGCACAGGCTCCATTAACAGAGGAATTGGTGTTTAGAGCATGTATGATACCTTTACTTCTGTGTGGAGGATTCAAGATCTACAGTGTTATTTTTCTCTGCCCCATTCTTTTCAGCTTGGGTATGGTGATAATATTGGCAAATATATGTGCAATTGTGGTTAATTTTCTTCTTTGTTTATCTTGTCAAGTGGTTGAATATTTATGGCCACTTTGGACCCTGATAGTCATTGTCAAGACTCGACACTAGCCATTACACAGTGTTGCTAGCATATATTTCTATTTATTTGCAAGTTATTCTTTTACATTTAAAACTTTTTTGTTTGGTTATGCTTCACTAGAAAATAGTTCAGGCATACATTCTCACATTAGAGGTTGAAAACAAGACTTTCTAGAAGTGAGAAGTTTCTCAATCTTATCTATAGAGAACTATAGATAAGATTGAGAAACTTCTCACTTCTAGAAAGTCTTGTTTTCAACCTCTAATGTGTGCATTGAGCATTGTATTTCTAATTATATGCCACTTTAGATGCTAGGGTGAATCTTCTGAAAAGCAGTCTTATGGAGTATAGTCATTATTGTGCAGCGCATTTAAACCATTGGATGGAGATCTATATCAGGCATAACTACAGTTTGCTTAAGGCCTCCATGGTTATAGGTATAATCTGCTTCTTGCATTTTGGTTTAGATGGATGCTATTTCTGTCATTTAAGCACCTATGTTTGGATTCTTTTATTTATTTATTTTGTTGAAAAAGTATGGCTTGATTATCCTTCCAAATTTACGATGTCTCTTAGAACATTTTTAGTTGGTTAATTTTTCTAGTTGTCAAATGTCAATATCTCATTGGTGAGTGGATTTTATGTATATTTGCCAGGTCTTCAGCTTGGCTACACTGTGATCTTTGGCTCTTATGCTTCTTTTCTTTACATTCGAACAGGTAAGTCATGTTTTGATATAAATGGAAAGCAGATACATTCTTCTCATTACACCTTTATTACCTAGAGGTCTGTTATTGCTGGTGTCAAAGAGGTTTTTTCTGGTAGACATTCTACAATTTTACTGTTATATTTAGTCTGGGAGACTGGGATGATTAGAATTCTTAGTGAATTTTGCATTCAAAATGTTGTTCTATTAGTTTGTAAAGATTAGTGTATTTATTAGTGACATGCTAGGTTTTGGTGTTTTTATTGTTGCAGATAACAATATAGCATGTTTTGTCACTACATGGAGTTCAGAATCATATTCTTAGATATTAACAGAAAGATCTTAGGCGAAAGATTCCAAGCACAGGGCTCTAGATCCTTGAGAAATTTTCAGATATGGATTAGAAATTTAAGAGTGGGAAAATTAAAGGAAAGAAATAATTTTGCGCCAATTTAATGATTAGCTGCCTTACCTCAAAAAGTGTTTATACACTAACCTTCATTACAGTTTTTGATTTAGAGAAATACCCAAACAAAAAAAATTTCTAAACACATGTCGGTGCTACTTGTATATAGGTCAATGCCTCCCTGATTACAATTTTAATTCATCTGGTCAATAAGTTAATTAGTCATTTGATATGGCATTGCTTATTTTCCGTCTTGATATTTTCCTGTGTATTTCATAGAATACGTATATTTATTTTGCAGGACATCTTCTAGCGTCATTAGTTGCTCATATCTTTTGCAATTTTATGGGATTGCCTCTGCTGTTTGCAAGAAGCAAAGGTAAGTGAATAAAGTTAAAATTTTAAAAATTTGCTAGAGAGGAATGGATACGTTAGAACAAGATTCTTCAAAACATTTTCAGATATATCTCAGGTTTTCTTTTTATTCCTTCGCATTCTGTTTCAGAAATAGCCATTCTCACACTAAGCTAATAAAGAAGAAATTTAAGCCAAAAAGAAAAAAAGGCAATTATTACTTCTTTGAAGAGATTTTTATAGCATTCAAGAATACTAGGTTTTGAAAGGGGGAAAATAAGGGTTAACCCTCTATTCTTCATGCTAGGATTGTAATACATAATGAACAAGGAGCTGTGTTTATCACAACTGCTAAGTTTGATTCAAGGCTAGGCATAAAAATGGGTAGGGGATTTTAGAATACTCACTCCTACCAATTCAGTTATGTAAGGTTTGTGTTTTTAGAGATGGATTTCTAATATATATTCTGACTGAGCTTAGAATCTAATAATAGTGAACACAATTTTATTGCAGTTCCAAGGATCCATAGTTTAATTTTTCCTGTTTATTGTCTTATTAATTGTGTAGCATGGTACTCGTACTTCCTTTGAATTAGAGGAAAATAAATAATAGCTATGCCTATATTTATGCTGCAAGAATACTTCTGGGAAAACAAATAATAAGGATTTCATGCAATCAACAAAAGGTTTCTTGTTTTTTAATTTAAGGGTTTAGAGAAGATTTCTCTCTCTCTCTCTCTCTCTCTAACTCCCCGCCTTCTCTTTTTATTGCCACCTTTTTCTATCTTCAGATTTGAGGTAAATTTGAAAGTTGTGAGCCCATGCATTAAGTCTTTCATGTTCATTTATATCTCTTATACCCTTTACCTATGAATTTGCACGTGTATATTTTGGCACCTTCATACATGTATTACTCAGTGATAACTGAATAGTAAACTGAAATATAAAGGCCTGTTTTTTGCTTTTTGTAAATTAATGCTTGGTTTCATACTGGAAATTTGCCAAAATACTTCTAAACTTTGTTTTATGACCTCCTGGTTACGTGGGCACATTTATCCTGGTTATAGTACCTGATCTGCGGCCAGTTAGCCCTGTTGAGTTTAATCTTTATCTATGGCCTTGAACTTTTCAGGGATAGTGAGTCTGGCATTCATGGTTGGAGTCTTGACGTTCCTGTGGCTTCTCTTTCCAATAACACGACCAGATTTGTACAACGATAGAACAAATAATTGTAGATGTTGGCATGGATATTGTTCCTGGAATTAAACCAGTGACGTCTTAGTTTCAGGAGGAACATTCTTATTTCCTTGTAGAACAAATTCCATCTGTGCTAAAAAAATTTATGCGCCCAGGAGGTTGTTTATTATGCTTATTCCTCTGCTTTTGAGACCAGGATTACGTATGAAAATGGGCTCGGTATAATTAAGTTGCTCGATATTGAAACCACATGAAGTATGAGATTTCTGCATTTGGGTAAAAGATTTGGAATGGGAAAGGGCAAGTCATATCTCCTCCAATAAAAGTTAGAAAATTAATGTATGAACAATGAAGGCTGTAGAGAAAATTTGTTTGAATTTGTAGAACACTTTCTTTGAGGAAATATTGCCTCTAGTATATTGTTATTTGGGTTTGTGACAATTTCTTTAGGATAATCAAACAAAATCAGAGTTTATAGGTAGCAATTTTATATAATTCTATGAAGAACTTGTTAGAGAAAAGGTTAATGAATAAGTAATTTGAAAAATTTTGATATAATGAGGAAGAAGAATAATAATAATAATAATTGATTCCGATGTAAAACATTATATAATATATATAAAATTAGTTATTTTGGAGGATTATAATCACTGGGAACGAATACTTTCAATTTTTTAACGTTATTGGCAATTATGACTCCGTTGCACATGTGACAGAAGTTATGACGTGTGTAACAAAATTCTGCAGTTTCAATTGTGGCTGTAATAATATTAAAGGCTTCTTTTATTATATATATATATATGTATATATATAAATATGTTTTTCCAAGTTCACTACCAAATCATCAAACTTATTTAGTATATAAATATTTATAAATCTATTTTCTTTTCCTCCATTTTCCTATGTGGAATGAGTGAATATATTACGGACTATTTCCAACAATAAAAACAGACTATCAACAATAGATTAGAAGTAAATATTATTTACTTCAACAGCCAATTACTGGACTAAAAGAATTGGGGGGTGGTTTCAACTGCTGGCCTATGATACTGTTATTATTCTCACGGTTTTCTTCATCATGTTAGTTGGACAACCTCGTGCTGTGACAAGATAGCTGACTGAATTCGACAATCTCTAATTTCATGGATGAATTATTTTGCGATATTCCAAATGGTTTTCTGATTAAGGATGTTCAGTCTAAATTAGGGAAAAATAAGAGAGTGGGAGGACAATGTGCGAACTAACATTATCTTAACAAAAGATAAATAGTTACTTTTGCCTTTTGAAAGTGATTCCACGGCTGTGATAAGAATTTCTTGTCATTTTGCAACTGTTTGATTGCTGTGTTATCGTTTGTGTATTTTGTTTATATAAAATATATATAAAAAAAATTCCATCAAGGTAGTTGTAGTATAGTGGTTAGTATTCCCGCCTGTTGCTCAGGAGATCCGGGTTCGATCCCCCGCTACGGGGATTACATTTATTTTATATATTTCTCTACTTTCTTTAATCAGGATGTGGCGGGCCTCTAGATTTTTGTTTGGGTACCGAGAAACTGCAGAAGAAAAGAGAGAAGGAATTCTTTTTTTTTTTTTCTGGAGAGGAAACAATTTTCATGCTGATTCCTGATAGCGTCAAGCCAATAAACAATATGTTTTGGTATTTGCAAACTCTAGTTTACGTCTCTTACAGTTCCCTCTCGTCAAATTGATTTTGCTTTCACAGCAAGTGAAATTTTTTTCATCCAATTCATTTTTCATGACCAAATCAAACATCCAAATTGAAAGACTGGATGAGAAACCAAACATTATGCGTCTATATTTTCTTCGAAGGTAATTTCTCTAATTGTTTCGAAATCATCTCTCTGGTGATCATTTTTTAGAGTTGCACTTATAGTCTGTCTATTCTTTTTAGTTCTTAGCTATTGGTACCAAAGATGAATTATAATACCTGTAAGTTCTTGCCTACATACATTTTCCAATTTGTTACTCGCTCTGCAATCATTATGTTGTTCTGCATATCATCTGTTTGTTTAATTGTTTCAAAAAATAAGAATAGCTGCTATTCTTCTTACAATTTGTTTTCATGTTCCCTTCATTATAAAACTTCTATCGAAATTCACCTACTGAATAATCAAATTTTAATTATTGAATAAAATTTGTGGGATATTGATGCGTATGCTTAATGACCTTTTCTGTAGGTGGTATTGTGAGTGATGAAGAGAAATGTCAAATGTTGGGCTTTGGATGCAGATTGTGGCTTTTCTAAGCATTATCAAGGTAATCTTCTGGTTCCATTTTGTGCTTTTAAATTGCGTAATTATCTACAAGTAACAAGGATAATTAGCATCATTTTAAGATTGATACATACGGGGAGGAAAAAGGTGTTGATTTTGGACCAGTAGTTTTCTTTTGCGTATTGGTTTAAAGTTTAAACTGACAGTCCAGCCGGTTTTACCCACCTTTGGTCTGTAATCACAACGACTATACCAACTAGCATAGGGGAATCTGGTGGGATGGAGGATTTTATGAAATAATTGCTAGGGCAGAGTCATTTTTCAAATGGCATAATCTTTGAATAAGTGACTGCCGGATTTACTACTATCATATTTGTACTGAAATAGTTGGCTGTATGATGTCACGCAAATCAGAGTGAAAAAATGGGTTTAATTTGATTTTGTTTTCATTTAGGAATGTCAATGAAAAGGTATTGGTGCAAGAGATTTATTTAAAGATTCTAGACACTTAATAATGTGAGTTTTGAAAACTTAGTATTTAAATTTTGTGTTTTTCTAAAGCTAAATGTATAAATTAGTCATGAAGTATAATTAAAAAAATGAATCACACCTTAAAATATGATTCGGTACAATGAAACTTCTTAAATTTAAAAACGGCACAATTAAGTCTCTAAATTTTATTTTTGTTTGTCACCTTTAACAAGTTTGTTAAGTTAACTCAAATTTTTTTTTAACTAATAAGAAATTGACGCATCTCAATTAAAATAGTGTTGTTTAACTCGTTAAAATAAAGCAGAAAAAGTTAAATTAGTCCATAAACTATACCAAAATACATGTTGGAATTTTGATTTGTCATCCAAATTATATTTCTCTCCTATTTTTCATTTGTCATCAAAATTTACTTGAAATTTTGATTCCCTATTTACATTGAATTAATTAACTATTTTGATCAAACAATTAGAGTCATTTAATATATATGTAACTGGTATGACTGTAACAGAAGTCAGAATAATAGTTATTGTTTAATTACCAAAATTGAACTTGTTCCACTTGATTGTGATCTCTTAGACACATAATTTGCAATATTCAAAGATACATTGGTGATAATTTAAACATAATTAGATTTTCAAGCTCTAATTTAAAATTTTGTAACTGGGTGATACATTGTAATCTCCTAAATACTTCATGCTCCTTAATGCTTGATTATATCAAAATATTCTGTTAATATCATTTGGAAAATATTTTGATGACAAAAATTGGAAATGAACCCATTCATTTTTCAAAATAAAATTTTTTAAAAAAAATAAAGGGAATAGATTTATATTATTTTTAAAATTTTAATTTTCATGTTTGGATTGAGTTTATGAATTTTTTAATGGACTTATTCAAAGGCAGTATTATTTTTACGTATATTGAATTGAATCGTGAATTTGATCAAGTAACTATTAAGTATTGACCATTTAAACTGCTCTAACCTTCTTATTTATTTATTTATTTTAAATAACGGGCTACACCTTAAAGAAAATTTTTCGGAAAACTAGGGTATCTACCCAAATTAGAGTGAATGACTGAAATCTTCATGACATCATATAACAGATCACATCATATTACAGAGGTGAAATCGATCATTATCTTTGAAGAATAAAAGAAGTATTAGTCGCTCAACTCCTCTGTTTTTATAACCTACTGTCGAAGTACTTCTTATGAATTGAATCCTCTCGTCAGATGATCCTGCTCTAGGTCTTCGAAAAAGATCTAACTCATCATTCCTTTGGACTCACTTCCAACTTCCCAATTGAGTTGCTGACTTGGTGACTGAATTTGGCAGTTCCAGAGGTCCTAGTGGGTGTTTTGATAAGATATTCTTTATGTTCTCTCAACATATGCGGTCAACACACACACACATATATATATATACCATGAGGTTGGCATGGTGACCTGGATGACTTGATATATGTGGGTTACCACTTCTTTTCAAATTTAATAAATTCACATTGACTTCCTCTTTTGAATCTTTCGATGATGTTACCTTTGATTAGATCAACCAGTTACACAGAATCTATTATGTGGAAAGCCCCCTTTCTAATCTTGTGGTATCCAGCTTTTTGTTTCTAGTATATTTATTCCCCAAACAAAGAGAAAAATAATAATAAGGCATCTAGGTATACTGAGCTTCGAATCACGTTGTAGCTTGAAATGGGGTAGCTCAGCTTCAGTTTCCTCTTGAAGGCTTTAACTAACAGCTAATTATCAAGTTTCCTACAGGGTGGGACTCATCCCACATGAAAATTTAAGTGTGATACAATCACGCCTTAAATTTATCGTCGAGGACTGGTGTGGTCCACGATTGTTCTATTGTTATCATTAGTTACATTTATTTGGAAGCAAAATATGTCTCAAGATTACTAGATTCTCTTCTTTGTAGTTAACTTATGTGCTATTGTCAATCCCTCAATTGGGTTTCAAGCATATACATCATGGCAGATAGACAAAAATGAAGGAACCAGTTAATAGTTGCTCACTTGTTGAGGAACCAGAATTACTGAATAATTAATTAAATTTATATGCAATATAACTCTATGTACTTGAGAGGTAAAATCTAAAACTATAATTATAATATATTAATATATAATTCCTTTTTGCAGACAGTCTGATACATCCTTGTAGTTGCAGAAATCCATATCTTCTATTTAACCCCCCTAAAAAAGAAAGAGATAAAACATAGAAATAGAAGTGAAAGTATTCCTGATTGGAAAATACTTCTATTGTCCTATACGACTGAAATTGAAAGAACAACTACTACTATTGAGACTATGATTTTACACAAGAAAAGGCAAAAGAGAGTCCTAGTGGGGTCATGATAATCTATCCAGCAGGATCAATTAGTGTTGGAATTGGTAGGATTTGGGGTTGAACTTGAGCTGATATTGAGATCAGGAATAGTGGTGTTGTTGGCATTGGCTTTTGAGTTAGCCTTAGTTAGCTTCTGTTTCAGCTCAGATAGCAGTGCTTGATTCTCCTGGTTAAGAAGCTGTGCCTTCTTCCTTAGCCTTTCATTCTCCTTCATTATGTAGCAGTTCTGCAGGTACAGCTTTGAGTTCAGTCTTTCCATATCTATTGAATATAAACTTTTCAGAACTGTCTGTAATGCCTGAAACCAAAAATAACAGTTTATTATTGATACAGGAAAAAGGAGTATCTCAGGTTATGTTCTTTTTATCATGTACAACATATGAAAGCATTTTAATAATATTATGTAAAAAATATTAGAAACATATATAAATTGGAATATAAAATAATAAACTATGTCGGATAACACAATCTTACATCCAGATAAAACAACAAAAGATAGCCCTAAAAGAATACAAAACAACATAAAGAAATTAAATTTTAGATACCTAATAAAAAATAATTAAGTTCTAAATATAATTGAGAAAGAAAGCCATGTACAATTCGAAGTCTTATTACCAGTAATGTTACCTAAAACTTCAGATAAATGGGAAGAGCAGAGACAGCAGAATCAGAAACCATAAGGTCAAAACAAAATAGAATGTTTAAGCACTAGTCTTCCTATCAGGATTTCTTGCTTTATCTCTAGCTAGAGTTAAGATAGTCAAAAGAAAACAAAACAAACAGAGCAAAGTAGGGGAAGTGAAGAGCAAAGAACAATTTAATAAATATGGACCACCCTGACAACTAAATATATACATCGAGAGAGAGAGAGAGAGAGAACAAGTGGGCAGTCTAGAAGATAAAAACGAAGGAGAAATGGAGATGGAATAATAGTCGTCCAAATTTGTACTCATCATCAAATTGGGTCTCTTTCGGTTTCCCAAACATGAAAGAAAAGGATGAAGTTTTTAACTAGGATTGACTATGCAAATTTGAACTTATGTGTGCCTACATTTGTGTGTTAGTAAGTTTGTTGCAATATAGTTCTTTCCCTGTATGTATTAAGTGTAAAAGAGTAGGCCGAAAGTAATAAAAATAACACAGAAAAAACAAAATTTAAAAAAAATAAAAAACTAGCTACTAGAGCTGGAGAAAAAGTGCAAGAAAAAAACAATATTAGAGAATCCAAAGAGGAAGCATTTGAAAAACAGACATTCCCTCCACAAATTCGGATTGTTTTATAATGTAGACAAGGCAAACGTACTCTGAAATGTCTTATATGACATTAAACAAAACAATAACCCATGAACGTAAACTACATTTATTCTATGTTAGTGAAAGAAGGCAATAAGAAATACACAGAGAATAGAAAGAAAGAGAAGAGTACAAGAGAGAGGTGGGGGGCCTATATGTTATCTCTTTATCTATTTCTAAAAAGATCACCTTTTCAAGGTGGTTGGATAGAGAGCCTTGGCCGAGGAAGATAATCTGTCTGGATTCTAACAGCTAGTAGAGCAGTAATGTTAATGTAAAAAAGAAAGGAAGTATTTGGTGAATGAAGTGATGAGGGACAAAATGAACAAAGAGGCTGTTAATATATAGCGCAAGATGCTAGAGTGAGAAGAAAATGAAAAACTTGAGAGAGATAGAGAGTGAAGGCATTATGGGTTGTGAGAGGGGACATAGCTCTCTCTGCTGACACAACAATCATGCATGTGTAAGCATGGAAGGCGGCCGGCTAAGGGTAAAAAATTTAATGTTTTTTGGGTGTTTGTATGATGATGGTAATGAAGGATATGAGGTCATGTGAATGATGGAGGTGCTAGTTTTTCTCTAAGGGCATTTTGGTAAAAAGAATTCTACATTATGTTTTTCCTTTTTCTCTTTCCTTTTTGCGTAGGCCTTGTAAATGATGGTGGGCTAGGCCAGTCCCCAAGATTCGCAATGATGGTTTGGATTGGTTCGAACCATCATAACAGCATCTCCACCCTCTTATTCTTCTCTTCTTCATCTCTTTTTCACCCCTTCACCACCACCATCATCAATTCTCTTTTGTTTTACTTATTCTTCCCCGCATTATATGATTCTTTTCTTTTGTTTTCACTTCCCAATATTATTATTTTTCTTTGTTTGGCAACTGTTGGAGTTAATCATTTTCTCTGGCCGTAATTTTTCACTCTTACTATGTCATAATAAATACCAAAATGATGATTTTGTGCTTAGATTAGATTGGCTTTTGGTTTGCATCTTTTCTTGTGGGTTTCTCACTTCACTCGTATTTGTCATTCTTGATTACAATTGTAATCTAAACATCTAGTCTCATTTCTTAAAATGATAAATCTATCTATAGGGGTATTTACTTATTTTTACATAGTAAATTATACAATTTTTTTTAAGGAAGTACATTATACATAAAAACAAAATATTTGTCAAAAGTTAAAATTTCCGAAAAAAGGAAGTACAAAGATGCTAGTTTCTAACAATAATTGGTGTAGTAGGAGTAACATGCGTCGGTATTGAAGGGTTAATATTTTCTTTTAAATAAGGATTTTAAATAACATAAGATAAGAAAATCTTATATTATTAGTTGTTTTCATTTTTATTTACAATTTACAACTTTAACTATAGAATTATTATTTTGTCAATATGCGAAGGATCGTGATTAGTAGTGTTTGATTTATTTTATGAAAAATATAGTTGTTAATAGTAAATCTTCGATCCTTTTCAACAATATGAGGGAGAGAAATAATAAGATCTTTCATCTCAACTAACGATAGACTATGACATAGTTTTATGATTTAAATTGGCAGATATTGTAACCAATAGGCAATTGTGAGCTGATTGAAAATGACCATATTGCCCTTACAGCTTTTGCACTGTTTGCACAATTGATGATGTTTTGTTTTACGTTATTACAATCATAATTATAAGCATGAAATATCATAAGTTTAGGCATATATGGCAGCCATATGTTGATAGGGTGAGACTGAAATAATGTGAGAGGAGAGGTAGGAGGAAGGGTTGGATGATAGTTGGGCCAGCCTAAGCCTTCATGGGTTATGAGTGCCTTAACGTGAAACATCATAGTGTACAGGGTGGGTGTTTGGATGGGTCTAAAAAAAGGGGTAAATTAGTCATTCGGGTTTATTTTCCTCACTCGTGGAGCTCGTTCATTTAAGCCCTTATTTTTGTCATGTGTAATAATGGGTTCTTATTCAATGGGTTATTTCCATGCCAAATGACTAAACTGCCCTTACCTCTTTCTACCAAATTCATTTATTGTACACATCTTCATTATCATAAGAGGTTTCTTGTTTAATTAGCTCTGCCAACATTATTATTGTTATTATTATAATTACTATTTATTAGTTTGATATCCTTCTCCTTCAACTAACTTATAGTGGTTAAGCCTTCCTCAAATTATGCTAATCTTTACTTCAATGTACTCGAGACAGATAGAACTTGACTTTTAGAAGTTGGAGAGAATTGGGGTCTCTTTTTAACATTTTATTATCCTTTTGAAGGTTCAAGATTTGCCTCAACTTTAATTAGATAAGAGTGAAGATTATTATATCTTGAATTTAAACCAATTTGTAAGTCTATTTTTGTCACCATTTTAGGCAATATATTAAGCTTACTTTATTATAAAGTGGAAAACATGTTTGTGATTATGAGACATAGGAGGGACATGCATGTAGGACTTGTCTAGTAGACGGCTAAGGTCTTTGGGTTAAACCAAGAACTTGATGTGTGAATCTATAAAGAAAGAAAAAAAAAAGATTGTTTCTTCTAGCATTCTTGGATACACATTTTTAATCGTTGAATGAAAATTTTTTAGATAGATTTAGCTAATCTAATTATTTTATAATATGTGTATGTTGTATTTATTTAATAATTAGATTAGTTCATAAATAATATACATTAAAATTACCTAAAATTTCTTTTTTACAACCCTTTAATTTTTCACTAGATTTATTTGAACATGTCGTATTTATGTACTATGTCCGGGATAATTTTACAAAATGTACTAAATCTTTTTACTTTGTTATAATTTGGTACCAAATCTTTTAATTATTATAAATTTGTATCAAATATTTTAAAAATGTTACGATTTGGTATCAAGTCAATTCTAGTCAAACAAGATAATGTGTTAGCATATGGATATACTACGTTAGCGGTCAATATGTCACGTCAGTTTTTTTTATTAAAATTTTGACTTTGTACCAAATTGTAACATTATTAAATGATATCAATTTGTAACAAAGTAAAAATATTTGATACCAATTTATAACAATTAAAAAGTTTATACCAATTTGTAACAAAGTGATAAAAATATATACTATTTATGCAATTAGCCCTACTATGCCCATTTGTTGTTAAAAAAAATTTTCCCCCTTAAATTTAGAGATTCCTAATTTCTTTTTCGCCTCTTAGAAGTATCCATGAATCTCTTTATAAAACACGTCCAAATACTTTGTTTTTCTTTTTTTTCATAATTAAAAAGTTCAAACACTTCCCTCATAGTCGAAGATAATTTTTTTTTTCTTATTCTCCTTTTCTATTTGATTATTAGAATTAAGATTTCCTCAAATTGAATTGATCATAATTAGTTTTCAATGAATTTTCAATAATATATTAAATATTTATTTAAAAATAATAATCTCTCATTATTAATGGTAACATTTAATTTTGGCTATTAATTAATAATGAATGATGAATCCTAAATAAATATTTTCTTATCAAGTTTAACTTGAAGGAATTCCAATCCTATTAATTAAATCTGTAAATGGTAAATTTTATGGAGATCAGTTTGATATTAGTTTTTTTTTTTTTTAAATAAAGAAATTATGTAGGATATTATGACAGAGAAGAAACAAAAAAAATTATAATGATTTTCTTTTATTTTATTTTTCTGAACTAGAGTAACTGAGGTAGTCTGAAATGTCAGACACAAAGCGAAATTAGGACAACAGATTCTTCACGAGAAACCTCCAAACATTATTGATTGTATTTGATTTTTAAGTTGAAAGAAAGGAAGAACTAATATTATTTTGCAGAACAAGGATTGGTATATTTGAAATGTAGGTTGCAATAATTGATTTACATACACTAGCAATGATTATATATATTGTATGATGTAAATAGGTTAAAATTATCAAAATCCATTTTCCATGGAACGCCCGATTCAAAATTTTTGTTTTAGGGAATTTTTTTTTTTCTTTATGAATATTAAGAATACTTTTTCTATATTTATTGTCCGATTGGTTGATAAGAGGAAAAATTTTATTTTTTTTTATTTTTTTCTCTTTATTTCTAAATTTTTTATTTTTCTTATCAAATAATTAGAAAATGTGTGTTAAAAAATATTGGAAAAAATAGAATTATCTTTTACATTCTTTTTTTATTTTTGTTTTTTTGGTTGGGTGACATGTGCCTAGCGAGTCTCGTCTAGTATTTTCAAACAATGATCTAGTCAACCAAGGGTAGTAGGGAGGCAAAATGGCTTATGCAGAAAGTGCAAAGAGAAGAGTAATTAAATTGGGTTTAAGTGTCTCACCAAAAGACAAAATTGGGTTTAAGTGTGAATAGAGCATAGGGCTATTACACACTGGTCTGAAACAGCCAATGATGGCAAGGCCCAAATAATAATGGTTCCCTTCCCCTAGTAATCCTTCCGATCGACCCCCTATTAAATAATTTTTACTTTTTGCAGAAATCTTAAGTCACCCTTAATGAAAAGAAAATTTGGCTCATGATTTAAGGGGGGAGAGAGAGAGAGAAGGTTATTAGGGCTGTTTTTTTTTTTTTTTTTTTTATCATAAATGTGTATGGCAGTGCTCAAGAGATTTTGCATGGCCACAGTTAAACAGGGCATTCATGAGTACCCACCACCACCATCATCATCCTCTACATTGCCTACAAATCCAATTTCATTACTCCCAACTAGATAACTTTTTTTCAATTTTTAACTTTACCAAAACAATATATATTTGAAAATAGAAAAGAAGAAAAAGAGATAGAGATGATTGCATCACCCTATAAGAGAGCCAAGAAGTTGACCCGTGGGATATGATTGGACAACATGATGTTATACACGTGAAAGGGTTGGGAAAATTTTCTTGAAATTATGCTCTTTCATTGATTTAAATCAGAGGTGAAATTGTGATCTTATTGGCAGAGGTTATGGGTGTGGTATTAGAAGGATGACCCACAGATAAAGATTAGTGTTTTGGGTCTTTAACTAGGTCTAAAGATCTCATAAATACTTGAAGCCTTTAAGTTCCACTTTCTGAGGTCATACTTAATCATATCCCATAATACCAATCCCCTGCATGGCTAATGATGAGAAATTGCATTATTATGGTTTTGCAAGCAATGCCATTGATCCCCCCCCTACACGTGAGCCTTAGGGTAAGCTTTAGGGTTTGATTATCTTATTTTAGAGTGGCGATTTTTGGGACCACACGTGCTTCTAAAAACTTAATTGAAACCCAACTCCAATTGCAATCCTATCCTAGTTCACTTGGTTTCATATGGATTAAAAAGATTAGAGCCACTTAAATTTGATTTGATGAGAGTTAACAATAGACCAAATTTCGGCCCAATTCAATTCAAAATGATTTAGTCTACTCATGGGTTGCGACTCAATTAATAATATGGACTGAGTTCAGTAGAAAAAACTCTTGGATTGAACTTCACAAAATACATTTTTGGGAAGGAGAGTGAAAACTCTTAATTATATGACTAAGTTTCAAATAAGATTAATCTCAAACGGTAAAACTAAGGAGGATATTTATGATTTATTTTAAAAAAATAAAAATAAAAAAACGATTGATTTGCTGTATTGAATGGAAAGAGTTCTCCAAATCAAATTAATTCCAGCTAAGGAATTTATTCGGTGAATAGATGGAGTTTGTTGTTAAGAGTGGTTAAATGAGATGGGTTTTGAGTGTGTAATCTGAATTCAGTATGTTTCTCTATCAACAAAATTCGTTATGGTTTAAGATTCAGATTAGGCCGAATTGAATCAATAGTTGAACTTGTACGAGTTCAAACTCTTCATAGATTTACCTTCCACAAAATTGAAGTAATTTTCTAAATTATTGCATTGTAGAATACTTTGATCTGTTAATTAATTATATATTTTTAATCGGTTAAGTTAGATTAACTCTTGGGATATCTGTTATAGCTAACCCAACAAAATAAGTCTTCATTTCATAATTATTTCTTCTAATTTTTTTTAATGCAGAAGTAATGTCAATTTAAACGGCTACAGCTCTTTTTTTTTCCCCCCTAACAAATTAATTAGTAATCATCTGCTCTCGAGAAAATGATTTAAAGAAGAGACAAAGAAATGTGATATTTCTTTAAGGTTATAATGCAATCTCATTTATTTATGCTCCAATATATCCACTTTTTAAAAGCACACAAGTTCAATGCATGCATGGAATCTAGGAAACGTAACAGCTTGGATCAATGTTCAAAAAAAAAAAAAAAGCCTAAAAAATACCCTTTTTGTTTTTTATTATTATATTTTTAAATATGGGTAATGCATTGCACATGGAGCAAAAACCTTTTGCATGCACATAACACAATGTCAGATGGGTCTCCTGGGCTTTGGGAAAATATCCCCCACCAACAGCTTCAAGCCCCATATACCCTTTTTTACATTCACCTGTTAAATTTATTTGATTCGGCAGTTTAGTTTAGCTAATAGATAATAATGGCTCAATAGTTTAAAATAGATCTATATTGGCTTATAATTGATAGCCTAATTGTTGTTAATTGATTCGAAATTTTTTTAAGAACTGATATTAAGTTTTAATTGTAAGAGAATTTCATAAGGCCAATGAATGAAAAATAAAAATAATTAAAAATTGTCCCAGCTAGGCACTATTGCAAATGTATTTGGTCCTTAAGCTAAAGTGGCATTTCAAGGTATTGGAAATTTTATGTCATCTATAAACTAATTCAATTACATATTGAAATGCATTTAATTGTTTTATTTTTATTGATTGAAATAAATATAACATACATATATGTTATTTAATGATTTAATTAATCTATGAATAATATAATAAATTGAGTCTATCTGAGAATTTCTCCTTAGTTTCTGTCTGAGCTAAACAAGTGATTAGTTAGGTAAAGGATTAAAAAAAATCCACTTTCCTCAATAGCTATCCACAAAAAATAGCTATTAATAATTCAATATACTTACTTCACTCACAAGCTATGACGGACCACTTCTTTTGTATATGACATTACTTTAATTTTTGTTTCTTCAATATGAAATTATGAATCACTTACCCATTAGACCTATGATTAGTGTTAGCAGTGATAATGTTGGAAGTGACTTTCAGCTTCATAAGCAGAGCATATGAATCGAATAAAAATAAATGTTCGAAGTGACTTTCGTTTTTTATTTTGATTACCTCAAAAACACTTTCTTGTTTGCACAACGACATTTATGCCGGCGGCCAGTCATAAGAATGACTGCCAGCAAAGAATCTAGCGAAAACTACAGTAAATATGGATATAGAAAGGCTTAAAGAAGTTCTTGTGCAGCCATTATATCTTTCTTTTTTTGTTTATAATTACAGAAAGAGATTCGAATTAGAGACCTAGCTTAAGTCGATAGATAAACTTACCACCAGCTAATGAAGCATAAATAATCATATGGCTCTATATTAATATGTGAAATTTCAAAATAAATTTATATTTGCATCTTACTTGCATTAATGTTTTCTTGAAATACAAGCTTAATATATTTATATAATTGTTGTTTTTTTTTTATGTAAGACAATCATTCTTAAATATTAACTTTTTTATTTAATTTTCACTGCATAAAAATTGACAAATTCTCGATTCTTGAATATCTCAACTTAATTGGTAAAATTCTACTGAATTTACTGTAACTATCATGAGGAAATGAGTTCTTTTTCTTCTTCTTTGTAGTATTATTATTAATTTTGCATTTTCCAATTCAATTTCTTGTGTGATACTTTAATTTTACTTAAAATATTTTTTCAAATTTTACAAGCAGGTGTAGAAGAGAGGCTAGTTAGCCAAGTTGAGTCACTTGCAACATTCTCATCATCATCATTTCTATGCCATGTCCATAGTGCATGGGTTGAATTCACCACCTCAAGTTGCCCATGCCCAAAACTTGCCTCTCTGAACACTGAAATTTCTGGTTTTGGATCTATGTATCTGCAAAATTTTAACAAAACAAAACAAAAATAAAATCTTTTAATAGTTATATACATCATATTATATATAAAAGTGAGAATAGAGAGATAGACAAATTTACCGAAAAGCAAACTTGATTGTATTAGTTACTTGACTTAATTTTATCATTTAATAATTTAATTTATTAGTGAATAGTTTAAATAGAAGTCCAATTCTATTAGAACTAAGTAACTATATAATTTTATAATAAAAAAAATGAATACCATATGTTTAATTCTAATATAACTTGATATTATCATGTAACATTTAATCTTGACCAAATATTAATAATTAATGAAAATATAATAAAATATAATATTAAGGCAAGGAATTTAGCTATTGCCACTGTTCTATTGCTAATATCAAACCAAATTTTAGCTACCATTGATATGACTTTTAATCATATATATAACGAGTTAAATTTCTAAAATTTATATGCTTAATATAATATGATTTAATTTTATATAAAATATAAGAATCATATAATTAATAACTATCAATATTTAAATTAAATGCATGTGACTTAATTACATGATAATTAAAAGTAACTAAAATTAATTTGTTTGATAAGATTATTATTATTATTAGTCTAATCATTAAAAATCGTGGATGATTGGGACTAGGGAGGACATACAAAATGACCATAAATAACTTACTATATTTATTTTATATATGACTCTCAATAATAGATAAATTAGTAATTTGGAAAAGCATACAAAATAACTGTAAAATACTTATTGTCTCTATTTTATATATGATTCTTAATAATTGACAAATTAGTAATTTTTATATGAGTTATAATACGAGTCCAATATCTAATAATCATGTGCAATAGGGAGATAGACAAATTTATAAAAAACTAATATGATTGTATTAGTTAATTGAGTTAATTTTGTCATTTAATAATTTAATTATTAGTGAATAATATTAATAATTCATTAATTATAAGTCCAATTATATTAGGTAACTATGTTTTGTATATAAAAAAATAACTCATATTAAAAGGAAAGACATTTTTTTTAATATAACTAATATTAAAAGGGAAAAAACGTGAATTGCATAATACAAAATATATAGTAAATATTAATTTATTCCAAAAAATTGATAAAACTTAATATTATCAATTTAACATATATTATTTTAAATATTTTTCTATTAAAATATTAAAATAATTTTATTTTGTTAATTTTTATTATATATTAAATTAATTAACTTAATTATTTTATATTATTGAGTGTTTTAATTATTTTTTTATTTATTATTTAGGATGAAAAATATTAATTTTAATATATTTATGAAAAATATTATTTTAATTATTTTAATATAAATTTAATTTAATTTGAATTTATTTTTTATTTTATTTTTATATTATTTTATATAAAATTTATATTATTTTAAATATTTTTCTATTAAAATATTATATAATTAAGTTATTCGATTTTATTACTTACTAAATTAATTAATTTAAATATTAAAAGTAATTAAATAACTTAATTAGTAAAAAAGTAATAAAAAAATGTACAATTTAAAATAAATATGCATAGAACAATTTGAGATAAATATTCATTTCTATAATTTAATATGAATAAAATATCATAATAAATGAAACAAATTAATAAAAAAATTATATAAAAACTAAATAGTGATTAATAACAAATCTAATATTTAATAATTACGTTGGAAAAGTAGTTAGTATACACAAAATTGGTAATTAAGAGGTAAACTTACTTTGTGGCAAGGCCTTCACGGTTGCCTCCATCCCCAATGGTTATATGAACAGGCCCACAATTGTCTGCTTTCTCTTGGTAAACACGAGTCTAAAAAAAAATAATTACTATTTTAGTTTTATTAACTAATTTTATATTTATATGAAAATTCTAACATATAACCAATCTATACATATTAAACTAATAAGAGAATATTATATTGACAAAACAATTTATGTGGTACTCTTATTGTTTTAGTCTGTATAGTCTCGATCTATATTTTATTCATTGAACTATATTTTCATTTTATTAGAATCATTTTCGACTAATTTCCGGTAATACATTAGCTACCACATGATATTTACGATAATATATCAGCGTTTTGATTACTCATATTGAAAAGTTGAGCGGAATTAACTTTAGTGAAATGAAAAATTGAGTAACTTTTTTTGGATGAAAAAAAATTTTATAATTTTACTGCAATAAGAGCAAAATTTAGTGACATAGATGAAATTAAATTTTTTTTTTCATATTTATAATAATGAGAATAAGTTGTTTTTCATGACTGTTTCATTGTTATGGAAAAACGTGCCTAATTGCCTATATATAAATAACATTTATATATACATATAAAAAGAAAAAGTTGGAAGAACAAATTAACTTACAAATCGCTCATAGGCATGAACATGGCCGGCGAAGACAATGTCAACACGATTTTGATAAAGCAAAGCTTCCATGAAATTCTTCATACCAATTGATTCCTTCTCACCTTGATGAGCAGTATTAGAATTATACCAAGGTGCATGAATTAGCACGAAAATCCAAGGAGTTTTTGCCCTATCAACTTTGCCTAAATCTGCTTGAAGCCATTTGTATTGATCTGAATTTGGATCAAAATCTGTGTACGATCCCAACATAATCACATGTACAGCTGCAGCCACATTGAAGGAGTAATAAAGATTGGAATTAGACCCACTTTCTTGAAAGGGCATCATCCATCTAGCATTGTAGGCTGTGAACTTGGTGTTATGAATAAGTGGGATTTTTTCAATCTCATGGTTGCCTTGGGTCACCATCCATGGCCGCTGGCTAGCCAATGGCTCCACTAGCCTCCCAAATGAATCCCATAGAGGTTGAATCACATCTGCATATGATAAATCCCCTGGTAGCAGCAACATGTGGTACTCTGATTTTGATATGTGTTCAAGGGTTGTCTTGGTCCACCCAGTCTGTCCAAGATCACCTGCAATGAGAAATTCTCTGAGTTTATGTAGACTAAATTAATGAAACAGTGTTATATAAGTTATGTTATCTACGTGGTTAGTTTTATTTACATAGACTCGATCTATATATACAAGAATTTCGGATGGCATGTTGAATTTTACAAAACAATGATTATTTGAATCACATGGCATGTTGAATTTCAGATGTAATTACCAACAACGGCGAACTTGACCGGAAACTGAGCAGGTGGAGTTCTGAGAGTGTACTGGCGGGCGGTGTTTAAGCTGCAAACATAGTAGTAAAGAGTGTTGGGAAGGAGAGGACCAATGACCACATTATGAATTAAGCCAGACTCATAGGTGAGATAACGATAGGAAGAAGTTGTTCCAATTGCTGAATTATTATAAATTCCAGGAGATGTACTGTAATCTACTCTTGCTGCTGCTGGATCTTCTGTTATCCATGTTATTCTCATATTTTCTTCCCCAACCACTGATATATGCACCTGCATCGCCAACATATTATCTACATATATAGGTGATTTCTGCTGGATTAATTAATTTAAAATGGCGAAATATAATTTCGGAAATCGTATTAGATGGTTAATTTCCTGTGAAATCAGAAAAAAAATTTTATACCACAAAAATATATCTAAACGATTTTTTTTTCACAGAAATTACTTGTCAACTGTTTTTGTTGAATCGGAAATATGACATGGTGACTAGCTAGGCATTAAAGGTGATTTTTGTGAGAATAAATATTTGGATATTTTTTTATTTGGTGGCACATTAGGTTAAATTCAGCGATAACTTATAAAATTAACCCTCATATTAGAATAAAGATTTATTATAGAGACATCATAATAAATTTATTGAATTGTTTAAATTCGAAAATTTACAAAATAAATCAGTATTTGCAAAATAGATGGGATGGAAGGGAAGAAAGATAAGCAAAACAATTGCTTTAAAATAAAATATGAATTGAGCAAATATGGTTGAAGTTTCTGAAACGAAAAACGCAGTTATGGGAGTTCTGAAAGAGACTGATAAATAATAAATATCGATCCAATTAATTATTTAAAAAATAGATTCAACTATACTGATTTTTTTTTTGTCAGATCACATATATCCTCGGTGCCAACACAGGTTCATCTATGCTGATTAAAAGGGATTTATGCAGTCATGCTGAATTCATGGCTGCCTATTTGTCTAACTATTAATGACACCTAAATACACATTCTCAATGACTGCTCATCCAAACCCAGTAAGGGGAAGGCGGTGGAAAATCAAGTCTACTATTTAAAATTATTACTCAATTAAATTTAAGTTCTATGTTTTCTAAAAAAAATAATAAAAAAAATTTTGATTTCAAATCTTAGGACGCTCATTTGATTAAATAATTTTTCATATTAAAAATAATGAATCAAACAAATAAATAAAACAGTATATATATATATATATATATGTTCATATATATGTTCATAAGTAGTTAAGTAAACAATCAGAAAACCAAACACATAATTAGTAGTTAGCACTTTCAATTGGGTTCTTGCCCACCATTTGACTAAATGTCCAAACACACCCTAAATCATCTCATTTTCACCGATTTATCATCTTCAAACTTGCACTAACCTAACCTCTCTTTTGCTTTATCAAACCGAGAAACTAATCTCAAATTAATACTCTCTAACAAATCAAGGTCGATTTCCTAAATAATTCCATATTTAGAGCTGAATTTTCAGACTGTAATGTAACATTTCTTCAGTGAAAATTCAATGAGTGAACAAAAAATTAAGAAAAACACGGTTTCCGACTTCTGATTAGCAAAATGATTCATATATTAAACCTGATTCGCAAGAAATCAAAACTGCTCGTGAGGGAAGAGAATCAACCGAACAAATTATAAGATTACCTGTTGTGGAGTTGTGGCATCATCATCTTCTGAAAGTTTCACAAGGACGTTTCTACGTGGCGGCGGACGGTGATAAGAATGACCGCCGGCAAAGAATCCGGCTAGAACCAATGCATTCATGGTTATAAGAAGGCTAAGAAGAAGTTTTTGAGTAGCCATAGATATCTCCGAATTGAAACAAATTGCTGTCTCTATATATTGCAACATGTGAATAGATGCTTTATAATAACTGTATCTTCCTTGTTTGCATAAAAGTTTCGTGGGAAATTGATTTTATTACACATATGGCTATTTTTTTATTTTATGCAAAAAAATTCTATCTGAATATTTAAATTTCTTATCAATTATTAATTTGGGAAGGGAAAAGCTTCTAAATTCGCCAACTAACTAGATTACATGTGATTCCTTAATTTTTTAATTTTTGATTGCATTATTAAACTAAAATTTATTATTATTTTTTTTAGGAAATAACAATGCTGCTTATATAAATTATTAATTCAATATAAGGAATCTAATTCGTGGAATCAATAAGATCTAACGTTGAAACGTGGATTTGAGTAGCTGCGACACTTGTACAAAAAAGCATATTCCAAGCATATAATATAAAAATTTCTATTTAAAATCGGATTTACCTGCCTGAGCTGTACAAAATAAATAAATTACATTCTAAAAACTTATATATTAGTTGAGCTGTAAAATTTTAAAATTGTTATGTGTTGATTTTTTTAATACTTAAAAGTATTTTATGCACCCCTTTCCAATAGATATATACTTATTTTTGGATTTTTTTTTAAATTATGTCATCACATGTATTAATTAATGAGAATTAAAATTTATGCTTTTTTTCGACATTTCTTTGCGGTGTTCGGAATTGAGGCCACGGTTGTCGTTTTGCCTTTTGTCAACTTGTTAAGACACGAGTTCTGTCCTCTGCCAGTGTTTTATTTGCTAAATATTTATCTGTTTGTATTATAACTTTTTTTTAAAAAAATAATAATAATTTCTTTCATTCAAACTAACAATATATTGATAGAAATAAATACAAATCAGTTAAAAATTATGGAGAATAAACATTAAAAAAATTCACAATATCCAGATTAATAGTATAATAAATCGGCTCAAAATTTACAAATTTAATAATACGATAGTGATTAGAATACTTATAATTTCAATTCTATAACATACTGACAATTATAATTTGATTTGTTATTTTTGTGGCTTAAAAATATTTTGTCTATCTGAATCGTCCATACACAAAAATACTGCAATAAGACGATAGAAACAAAATATCATAACAACATGACAAAACTAAATACTGTAACAAAACAACGAAATCATAAAAAATGGAACGAACAAAATAAAAATATAGATATATGAAATAACTACTTATTCCATAAACAAATTAATAAAAAAGATATAAAGGGGTGATTTGAAGCTAATAATAAAAAAAAATCAAACTTTTTATTTCAGAAAGATGGTGGCTGGAACAATAAGAAAAAAAATTGAGGGTTTAGAAATTATATTTGTATTATAACTTTAATTACTACCTCTTTTTTCTTCTTTTTTTTTTTTCTCGGTTAAATAATTAATCTTTGATGTGAACAACAATGTTATACAGCTTTATATGAACATTGAAAATTGTTTCTCTTGCAATATATCCACATATAATATCTTTTTTGGCAGCCACATTGATAGGAAGAAGACACCATGGGTAACTATGCTATTGCATCCAAATCCATGAGAATTACCTATCAATACTTCTTTATAAAAAATTTTATTATAAAAATAAAAATATTTTATAAATAAAAAATATATATTTTTTACATTATAAGTGGATGGTGGAAAAAGTATAAAAAAGTGTTGGTAATAGTCTTGTTAGTCTTTTGTTTTGGGATTTTTATGTGACTATTAATTATCTCAATAATTAGCCATATGTTCTTAATTAATTTTGCTTTTTTTTTTTCTTATTTTCACTTGCTTATTAGAAAGATTTTTAAGTAGATTCAATATCATTTCATCTATAAATTAATCTATTCAGTAATATTATATATAATTGTTATATTTATATAAACTAATGTGAATTAAACAATAAAAATTACTATATGATGTGGATTTATGACCACAAGGTTGATCCATGTGATCCAATGGAGGAAACCGTTAAGGACTTGCTAGCTATGACGTAAGTACTGTTCTACTCTATGCAGTAATTATGCATTGTTTATTTAAACTTAGAAACTTTAGAAAATGAAATCTGAGCACAAATGATGGGTCACAGTCCACAAAGCTACCTGTCATGTTTGTTCAAACTTAACTGAAGCCCAACAAGCAATACGAGTTAATTTATAAAAGACATGTTTGTTAACAGCTTCTTGTTGTATTTGATGCAAAAATGAAGGTTTAAGAATCCTGGTTCTCCTCTCTCATTGTTTCCGGAACCAAGCTTCGGGCATGGAAGATTCAGAATATTGGATGAGAAGCGTGCACATTGGTCATGGCACCTGAACAATGATTCCGATTTGGTCAAGGCGGACGAGGTCTGGTTTGTTTATTGATTCTTTTTTTTTTTATACATTTTTGTAGCCGTTGGATATTAAACCTAAGGCTTCCCTCCTTAGTCGTGACTAGTTTATAGTAGGTATACTAATTGAGCTAGTTCTAATTATAATTGGTGAATTTTTATAATAATGTTTTGTCATAAAAAACCACGACTTGTAGAATAAATTCATGCTTTATTATTTTTAAGATATGTATTATGGTTCGCATGAAGCAATTAGTCTTATAACGAGACTAAAAAAATTCTTCAGTCCATTTGATGTTAAGGTTCTTGCAGTCTAAAAACCATTCCTTTGTCTTCATATTCATTTTCAAGCACTCAAAAATTCTTAAAATTTTGCTCATTGGAGTCAATTAGGCAGCCCAAGTATTCTTATTCTTCCGGCTTTAGAAAGCCCAAACCACATATGGCCCTCATTGAGAAACCTGAAAAAGCAATTCAATCATGAAAACGAACCATAGCTACCAACTTATGGCAAATTATTCTATAAATCTGAGTCTATATAGTTATATGAACTATATTTATTATTATTTGTATATGGATTTATTATGATTTGTAATTAATTTTTCTATTATTTTGAAGTTTTTTTATTTAAGATTTTTTCAATGAACATATGTGTAAATAATAATGAACATAAAGTAGATTATAAATAAATTTGTATTTAGATAATAATGAACATACAATCAAATAATAATAAACATATAATCAAATAATATTGAAGCATCGAGTATTCTAAATGAATTTACATGCAAATAATAATGAACATATTGTCAAACATTGAATATATTCTAAATGAACTTGATTACAAATAATAATAAATATGTCAGAAAATATAATTAACATGTAGTGAAATAATAATAAATATAGAATATATTCTAAATGAATCTAATTACAAATAATAATAAATCTGTATATTTACAAAATTACTGTCATACTTCAAAAAAAAAATACAAACACAAAAAAATACAAACACAGGTTCACATTGCTGTATAAATCCAAATTCATGACATTACAATCCCCAACTTCTGCCAATAAACTAGAGGAAATATGAAAAATTTTAATTAGTCTACACGTCATCTATACATTTATCAAATTACATAATAATAAATATATAAATTTATTAATTATTGAATTGCGCTATGAACAAAATAATTAAAATGTATATACATATATAATTAAGCAGACTTCACCTAAAAATTTCTCATGACTCTTAATGTTTTAATTTCTCCTTTGGTCAACAAACAACAATTCGAATAGTTCCATCAGATTAAAAAAGAAATTAAAATGTTGTGATTGGCTGCCGATAGACACCATTGACACCAATAATTCAAAGAAAGAAAAAGGAACAAGCAACCCACATCAGTTGCCCAACAAGAAGAATCTACAAAGAAAAGGAAAAGTTTTGAAAATTCACCCTTCTTTTTTTTTTCTTGTTTTTCTTAGCAAACAAAAGCCACATACAATTAAGAATAATATATAATTTTTAATAATATTATTAAAAAGCAAGATAGAGAAAACATTATCGAAAGCCATAGGTGCATGCCGGATTAGCTCTATCATTGACTATTACGATGGACTGTGATGATTGATTGTTCCTCTGTTGCGGTGGCTGATCATCTGAGTGTTTTCTTCAGGTCATAAAATCCGACGGTTTATATTAAATCTTCTCAAGCTTTTCAGCTACGACGAGAGGATTGGCTCTGGCGATCTCCTCTCTCCCGACTTTCTTGAAATCGAAGGTGCAGTTATGTTTCTCCGGATACCGATGGGTCCCACAAAACGTGGTCCCGCAGCGGCACCTAAACCCGGTCAAACCGACCCGTTTCCTGCACATGAAGCATCGATTGGGCTGCTCAACTGCCGTGGCCGACACATCTGTCGACGGAGTTCGTACCTCCGGTAAGACCACGGCCGGAGGTGGAGGCAGAGAATTGATCGCCGCCGAAGGGGACGACGAAGATGGAACCGATAAAGAGGCTTTAATGGAGGCATCTTGTTGCTGTCTTTCCTTAAGGCAGTAATCTCTGTAGCATTTCGAGCAGAGGTTCATCGTGGCAGGGCTGCCAATAAAGCCGCAGTTATTCACGCAGAGACGGTGACCTTCAGGCGCTTGGCATCTATGCTCTTCCGCCATATTACAATTCTTAGATCTCAATTCCGATTTATTCCTACCTGAAAATCCTGACAGAAAATAATGGAAAATTAAAACGAAAGATTAACAACCCTTTTTTTAATTCTTTCTCAGCTAACAATCAAAGCAATAAACAAGAAATTTTAAATTCCTGATTAATTACAATACATGAATAAAAAATTCGAAGATGAAAAAGAAAGACGAGATATGTATACATACCTGAGGAAATGAAGAGGGTGGAAAGGGATAAGCAGAGAAGAAGAGGAGAACAACAGAAGGAAGAATCTTTTAACGAGGAACAATTTAACAGAGAGAAAGGGCCAGAAAACGAATAATAAAGAGGAAAATCATGAGAGAGAGATTGAATTAAAAAAAGATGAAGAAGAAACAAACAGAAACAGAATGACGAAGGAGCGGCGAATCATTCTAAATAATTAGTTTTAATTTAATATTTATTTTTTATTTTATTAGCTATAAACGAGAGGAAAATATCAGGAAGGCAGGCTGTAAGGAAAGAAAAGGAGTTTCCTTTATTTTTTTTTCAGTCTGAAAGGTGAGAAAAGGCCAAAACTGGAAGACCAAGCAGCGGCCCCTCGACTTGGTTATTTTCATTCTGCAAATAGGACGCGGCCACGGAGTTTCTCAAAAAGGTAAGTTCGTGAAGAGAGAGAGAGAGAGAAAGCCTAAAATTAATTAAACTTTTTAGTTGAACACGTATCATACTTAAAAGATAAACGCGTGTTATTTTAATGTTGGGATTGTTGCGTGTAAAAATATAAGGTCAACACGATCACAAATATATTTATTAATCGAATTGACATATAAATTAAACACATCATATAAATACAATACTTATAATAAATTTAATTTTCATATCATATTTATATTATATAAAATTCAACACGAACACAATACGATTATACTTTTTTAGGTTATTTGACACGATCGGACACAATGTAATTATATTTTTTGGTCATTTGATAAGATACGATAAGATATAATTATATTTTTTTGGATTATTTAATACAATATAACACGACTAACAGAATATGAAAATGATATTTAGATATTATTTTTTATAAAATAACATTATTGACTTTGATATTTTAGTAAATTTACATCTATTATAAAACAAGTTTGATCAGGTTGACATAACACGAAAAAATTAAACGGGTAATAACAAATTCGCATGTCAATCAATGATACTATATGATTTGAGTCGTATCATAAATATATCAACCCATTTATGACACAAACTTATATAAACTCAATACTAATCTATTAATTTTAAGTGTTTCACATATCAAATTCACGTGCGATAGCCCATTTTGATACTCCTACACGAAACATTCAATTAGCAACCGAGTTCACACCAAATCATCTCTAAATGTAAATTAGCTCTAAAATATATTGTATAATATAATTTAAAAACTAATTTGTACTTTTTGTCACTTTAATATAATATATTTGTACTTTCTACAAGATAAATTTAAAATACATTTTTATTAATAAAAAAATACTATGTATCAATATTTTACCAATTTAATTATTTGTATAAAATATTGGAAATATTTTAATATAGACATAATAAAGTTATACATAAATTAAACTAATAATAATATATTTTATATAACAAATCATTATTATTTCTTAAATATATAATTATTTTATTACTTTTATTATAACTTTTGAACGTGATTCGTTATCAATAAATACGAATTATTATTTCTTAATTTCTAACAATTCCTATTTAAAAAAGTGTTGTTACATTAAAATAAATATATAATTTCATTTCTTATTATAAGTTTACATATAAATGGTTCAAACAAAAATTTGGGTTGGGGAAATATCCTGATGGCACAAGAAGCTTATATCTTTCCCAATAGATTCGAATTTGAGTTTCGGCAACGAAAAAAAAAAGTTAAAACGTTACAAGTATTTTTTATTGTTAATTTGAAGTTTATGTTATAGAAATAAAAAATGGAACAAGATATTTTTAATTTTAGCTTAAGTCATATCAATTTATCTGAAATTGTTCGTTTTCAACATTAGCCTCTTACAACAATTTTTAATCAATTTAGCCATTTGAACTCTTTTTTTTTTCATCTTGTCTTCTGTCTAATTTGTAAAATGTGCATGTAGCTTTCCAATACTGATATATCAAGAAAAAATATTTAATTTAGTAATATCATATCAGCAATAAGTCATTTGTTTAATTTTACGAATTAAATAAATAATAAAATAAAATAAAAAGAATTTAAATGACTAAATAAATAAAATACCGCTGTAAAAAGACTAAATAAAGAAAATAAATATTTTCTCGTACGACTTAAGCCTTTAATTTTTTACTGTTGATCTTTTTATTTTATTTTTATTGTTGTTGCAATCAATGGTGGTAGTTAAGTGGGTTTTATCATTCACGTGTGATGGGTTCGTTCTGCTTAGCTGTATTTGCAAGTTCGGGTCAAATTATGGCTACTTCGTAAAATACCACATTAGAATGATGTCCATAGGAGATATTTTTCTCTTATATACTAAGAAAAGTAATGTTAAAGATATTTGCTAGCAATATTTTTTTTATATTTTCTATCACATATTTTTAACATAAAAAAATATATCTTTTTATTTTTAAAATATTATTAATTTTTATAATAAAATTAATATTTTATAAAAAAATATATAATTTCTTTTTATATTATAAAAAATGCATGAGAAAGTATTGATAACACTACCTAAAAATATAATCCATTTTTTACACTTTCTAACAATCGTTTCTGATTAATTGTAAGAGGAAAATATATTTTTAACTGAAATTATTAACCGAACTGAATCATTTGGAAAAGAAGTGTACAAAATTTGAATAATATTTTTAACTGAAATTATTAAAAATTTAGAATACTTTTAGTCCGGAATCTGAAATTAGTTTTGTGAAGAGTGAGACCCTTTATAGTTTATAACACTAATACACATATCTCCTTTCCTATCCAGCACAAATTCATGTTGTAAAAGAAAATTAGGATTTTTTGTAAGGGGTGGGGGGTGAATCATTTCCAGCATATATGGCCATGGGTGGTAAAGGATAATGATTCACAAAACTTGAATAAGATTTTTTCGTCCTTGTCACTTGTCGCCCAACAACTTAATAGTGGAAATGTGGGATGTATCTGCTAGGGTTCATCAAACTCTAAAAAATTCTCTACTTCATTTTTTTTTATAAGTTTCTGTTAGAAAATAATTGGTATTGTAAATTCAATATTCATAGAATAAATTTGAAGCATATGTTTTATATAGTATTTTTAAGATAAATTCGTCATTTATCAACGGTATTTAAAAAAATTGACGTTTGTCTTTCAGAATACAACAGATATTAAGTAGATATTGAACATACAACATCCACTTACAACGAACTGATTATATATCATTATCTCTATCACTTTAAGAAGCAAAGAAGAAGATTTTCCAAATTATAGCAAAAACTCCAACTCAAAAACCAAAACTCAAACAAAAAACTTTTAATTATACTAGATGGATGAGACATGAGATTAATCTTTTTAAAGACTGCCAATTATGACTTTGTAACATTCAAATAATGATGAATTTAATCTTTAAAATATCAGAAAATTAAATTCCAAAAAATAAGAAGTTCAAAAGATAAATTTAGAAAACAATCCACATGGGTGTGTAGAATCCACACGAGAATAAGGATTGACTTGCACATACTGCAGCACAACGACACGAGTGTGTGAAATCCACATGAGAGTGTCAGGAGTATGACTGTGTGAAACGATACAGAAGTGTCACTTCAATTTTCAGAAAAAAATATAAAAATTAGGCTTGATCCGGATCATATAATTTCTGCATGATATTTGTGTACGTACCATGTATTTGTACTCTCTACGCTTGAGCAAGCGAGAGAGAGCCTTTCATGCCACTTTCTTACTAATGTAATAATGCATCTTAATATATAAATACAATTATAATTTTACATTTTAGCGATATGAGACAACTTTTTTTTTTGTATCTCTTTAGCAATAAGCTTAATTTGAACTTTAATTTGTATTTACAAATTCTCCATTTTGAGCATATAAATACATTAATTTATAGTTTTCATGTTAAGAAACACATATCTTGATCTTTCTCTAAAAATCGAATGGTAGAATTCACTCGAATTATCCTCTCCAAATGGTTATTAATCACAATTTTTCTAACAGTTTAAAAAAAAAAACTAAATTTTAATCCTCAAAACAATTAAATTTCGTTCAATCTAGACATGACCAGTTCTTCACGATTCGAATAGTTCTAGTACTTCGATTCGGTTTCAGATTTAAAATCTTATAAAATGGTCAAATGATATACAAAATATTTATATTTAATTTTTTAGAAATAGAATTGATTCAATAATTTGTTCATATGTTAACAATATGGATTTCTTTTTTGGCCCTCTCTTAATTGGTTCACCGAAAGAGAAATCAAAGCCAAAATCGAAGATTTCATTTCTCATTCTGTTTATTTTTTTTTCCCCAAATTTTTTAATACGTACTCTTATTGTAATTCTACAGTTAATTGTGATTCGAGTTATGCAATCAATACAAAATACGAGAAAGAAACAAAAAGGTCATTTTCAGAAAGAAAGGACAGTATCACTTTCAAGAAAGAAAAACTTAAATTCCTTGAAATTTTTTTTTTTTAAATAAAGTCTGAATCATAAACACCTCTAAATTTTATTAAGATAGCAAAATCAACTTTGAACTTAATTAAATCGGATCCAGAGAGAAATTTTCTAAAAAAAGGTCGTACTGTTTTGCATATTTTATTATTATGGATGTAGGACGGACTTCGATGGTTTATTTTTCCCCAATATTAGAGGAGATAATAAATAATAAGATATGAACATCTTGTTCTTTTTCTAATAAACACTTTTTTTTATTATATATATATATATATATGGTCAGCATCAAGGCCTTGTGTGGCCATTTTCCTCCAAGTACGGCATTTTTCTACTTTTGTGGCCTCTAGTTTACTTGTGTGCGCAAGTTGCTTAGTCACCATCTTAGTATGCTATGTTTAAAAAAAAAAATGGTGTAAGCCTTATTTGTTGATTTTAAATTATTAAACTATAAACTTTACTTATATTTTTCTAATAAATTTTTATATGAATTAGAAGAATAATGAAAAATTAATAATAGTTAGTATATTAATGGAATTATTTAAAAGTTAAAAATGATAAATTAAACTTCTAAAAAAGGAAAATAATAAAATTGTATGATTAGTTTTTTTTTATTATTTGTTTTTCTTATGGATAGTTAATTAATTTTAGGAAAAACAAAACGGCATTTCCAATTAAGTGGCAATTGAATTATATTCATTGAGAAATTTTTAAGTAGATTGTACTTACTATATCATCTATAAACTAAACCAATTATTCATTTATATGCATTTAATTATCTTATTCTCATTAATAAAAATAAATGTAATATACATACACGTCATTTAATGATTGAATTAGTTATAATACAAATTATACCTAAAGATTTATCTCGTCTATATACTAAAGATTTATCTCGTCTATATAACATAGGCGTTTTCTTCTATCAATGCTTTTGTCTAATCATCCTGATAACTGCTTTCAACGGTGGGTAAAATTAACTTCAAGTCTTAACTCCTGCTGAAGAACGTTAGCTGAGATCTCTAACACTAACCACCAGTTAAGCCTCCATAATAAATATGTTTAACTCTTTACGCAGTCACATCACATCACATCATCAGCAGTTGACTGCTTGGGATTGTTTACCTGTCTTTTTCTTCACCTTTCTTCTCTTACTATAGTTAAGTCTCTAATTAACCATGAACTGGTCAGGCATCACTAGCTGCAGCTGGTGGAGAAGCAAATCTACACTTGAGATACTCTACTTGCTGTTTTTGGGTCAGCTGGTTTCTTTTGTACTTGCTCTCTGCAGCTTCACTTCTTCTCTTGTAGCTGACCTTGGTAAACATTAACTTAATTCACCCTCTTTAAGTATTTGTTTTTATTTTTGAAAGTTTAGAACTTCTGCTGATCTTTTTGTTTTTGTGGGTTTTTTTTTTCTTTTAGGGGTTGATGCACCCATTACTCAATCTACGTTCAATTACTTTGCTCTTGCTTTGGTATATGGAAGTATTTTGCTCTACAGGCATAAAAAACTAAGGGTATTACTATTTCATTTTTTTTCTTTTGCTTTAGGATTTATCCAGCTTTTATATAAGTGAAAGATATTTAGTTTTTCTAATTTGGATTAATGGGTTTCTGAGAATTTGACTTATATTGGTTGGGGTTATATGTAGATTGCTTGGTATTGGTATCTCCTCTTAGGATTTGTTGATGTTCAAGGCAATTATCTTGGTAAGTATATGTTTCTTGTATTTCCAAGTTTTATAAGGGCTACTTTACTCTAGTGCCCATTTCGTTATTCTTTCCATTCCTATAAAAGATACTTGTGAACGGAAGGAAAGCTTGATTTTACAAGGGAAAATTGACATATTCTGGTTAGGAAGTAAGAAATTAATTTTCTACTCCTTGTTACTTATGATTTCCAGTAATAACTATTAACCCGCAAAATTCTTGATGTTGTTGATGCAGTTAACAAGGCATACCAGTACTCCTCACTTACTAGTGTGACATTATTGGACTGCTTCACAGTAGTTTGGGCTATAGTTCTGACATGGTTCTTCCTCGGCACCCGCTACTCAATATGGCAGTTATTTGGTTCAGCTCTCTGTGTGCTGGGGCTTGGCCTAGTCCTCCTCTCTGATGCTGGGGTTGGCGGCGAAGGTGTTTCTTCGTCTTCCTAGGACTACTTTACCTTATATATCCATATATGTCGTAGCAATGAATTAATGCTTGTTTTTCTATTGATGACTTGTATATAATTAAATGCAAGGATTACTGGTTTGAAACAAGAACTACAAATGTTCTTGTTAAATTAATTGGAAAAGTGCTAAATGTTTTAATTTACTGCTTTAGGTGGTACAAGGCCCTTGTTGGGTGATTCACTTGTCATTGCTGGCACAATTTTTTTTGCCTGTAGCAATGTTGGTGAGGTAGGCCTTAGTCTTTACAAATCTGGAGCTCAAATCTGTGTGATGATTTCTTTTGCATCTCTTCTCATTTTTACTTTAAAATGCAGGAATTCTGCGTTAAGAAGAAAGATCGCGTTGAAGTGGTGTCAATGATCGGGCTTTATGGATTGCTGGTGAGTGTGGTTCAATTGTATCCTTCTTAGCAGCATCAAGTACTAGATGATTGGATTTCGCATTGCTTCTATAGAATTCCATTGTTAGCGCTTCTTCCTTCAGGCATATGTGAAATACTTACGAGAATTGAATCATCACTATAATTGCATTCCCATAACTCTATTTTAGATCTATATTGGAGGTAAAGAGCCTGGAATCTGTCACCTGGTCTGCAGATGTTGTAAGTACTAAGCGCACGCCTCGATCTCTTAGCTGTTGCATTCTAGCCATTTCTAGATGATAAATACTAGGTGGAACTAACATTTATGTTTGTTTTGCTTTCAGATATTAGCTCTTGCGGGCTATACTGTGTCACTTTTTCTGTTCTATACACTTGCTCCTTTTGTTCTCAAGGTACGTTTCTTCCCTGTTCCAGCATTTGTCAAACCGCTTTTCTTGTTGTGAAAATTACAGATTTGACTGATATCACGATTCCTATAATCTTGCATAATTTTCAATTTGATTTGATTAGCTATTCATGCTAGTTTTCAATGCATGGATCGATATAATTATAGAACAAGCTTATGGCTTTAGTGTCTGATGAGTGTTTTATGCAACACAGTTGAGTGGAGCCACAATGTTCAATCTCTCTATTCTCACATCTGATATGTGGGCAGTTGTCTTTCGCATTTTCTTCTACCAGCAGGAGGTACTAAGCCACAATACATTAGGTAGCAGTCCTTCATTTATAGTGCCAACTGACAGGATTGCATCGTTCCTGTTGCAGGTTGATTGGTTATACTTTGTTGCTTTCGCGGTCGTAACAGTTGGACTAATCATTTATTCAACACGGTACGTTAGTGACAAGGAATCCCTGTTAAATTTCACCTCTCAAGTTTGAAAGAAAATGAATTCTAATTTTCATTTCTAAAAGAAATTGTTGGTTAATTTGTTCAACAGGGAGAAGTATACTGCTTCTGCACCAGCTTTAGAGGATGGAATTTCTAATGGAGGATATCAAGTGCTTATTGATGAAAATGCAGCAACTAGAAGTGAGTCTTTAGCCTCATGAAGAGTTTAACTGCTCATGATGCTTCTTATCTGCTATCATCTAATAAAATTAATGGTAAAATGTTTTGAACTATTGTTGGATTTTTCTGGGAATTTTTGTAGTCTTTGATTGCAGTTGCTTAGATTGATTTGATTACATTCTCTGCAAGATCAATTTTACCCATTATTTCCCATGAAGAGAAGTAATTCCTGGAAATGATAACTCCTGTCAAGCTCAGAATAGAGAATAATTCATCGCAAGATGCAGGCTCACACTTCTTGTTCTTGATGATAAAATAATTGAACTGGATCTAACTTAATATACATGGTTCTGATCAGTATTGGAATCGAAGTAATTTCCATGTTCTTGATTCTCTCTTCCTCTCTTTTCTTATCGTTTGTTGCACGTTTTGAGACTAATTTATTTTCTTTACATTAAGCATGAAAAAAAAAAGAGGAATAAATAAAAGACTTGGAAGGGTTAATTATATTAATGATAACTGAAAGAATTTGTATTACTCACACCAAAATAACAATTTTTTTTTTAATATTGAAATCATTGAATTTTATAAATTATAATAGAAAAATAATTACCGACCATTTTTTTTATGAGTTATCAGCCTAAAAGCTGATATGGAAATGATGTGGCAGCCGAATTTTGCTACATCACTTAATATGCAGAATATAGTAACATGTTATATACCAGATAGATGTAATATTAGATGTCATTTTTTAATTAACCGGTTTGATTTTTAACTCATTTTAAAATATGATGTGATGCCTATATAATATATGATGTCATTACGTTCTTATGTCAAGAGATATGGGAAAATCCCGCTGTTATACCAGTTTTTCGGCTGATAACTCATCAAAATTGGTTGGCGATAATTTTTCTGCAATAATTTATTAAGTTCAATAATTTTAATGTTGTAAAATAAAAAAATTATAATTTAGGTATAATTAATACTTAATTAATAATTCCACTCCAATGGCCGAATTTGAACATAGCAAGGAATAACAGTGACAGTACTAAATGTTCAAATCTTCATGAACATTGTTTTTTTTTAATTATTGATACTTTTATTTTATTTCATTTTTATTATACATGCTTTTCACTTTTAACTTTTTTTTTCATTTTACCCTTTTTTTCCTCCTCTCCTCTTTTCTCTTTTCATTTACAGTCATGCTCTCCATTTTTCCTCTGCTTCTCACAAATGCATTTCTCGTCAACTTGAATCTGCAACGCTGGTGAAACGCAATTCTTAGTTGGAATTTTTTTCTTGCGATTTTTTATTCTATTTTGAGAGGAGAGGTCCAGGGAATCTCTTCAAGTAAACAGGGACTTAGTATTGCTGTTGTCTTCATCGCTTAGCGGCATTAGCAGTTGAGCGGCAACAATTTCTGATTCCCATAACACGCTGTGGATTATATAAAAGGCGAGTGAATTTCATTAACTAGGTAAATTGAAATAATTCAATATTTCAAATTTTTATTTTATAATTAAGATAATATTTAATAAATTGAATTGTTATATTTTGTATAATTAGAATACTGACAGTGAAATTTACCTTTTATTGAAAGACTTATACCTCTGCCGCCATGATCAAGAGCACAGAGATTATTTTGCTTCTCACTTGATTTTGCTCTCTTCTACTTCAATGGCTTATTCTTGTTTCTGGATTTAATTGGTTGCAGAATTAGAAGAGGACATTCCTAGGTTTTTTTATTTTTTTTGGTATAATATGAAACTACATGGTTGGTGCTACGAAGATAACTGTAAAATTGGTTGGCTGGAAAATAAAGATATATGTACTATTAGGTCCTGGAAATGCGTAGCTTAAATTTAATTATTAGTTACAATTTTGCAAACATAGAATCCAAGGTATTTATAAAATATTCTAAAGGGATTTTCAAAAAAATTTAGAAATATATTCAATATATTTTTAAGGAGTTTTCAAGGAATTTTTATTATATTTTTAAGGCATATTTAAGACATTTTAAAGATATTTTCAAAATATATTCAAGACATTTTAAAGATATTTTTAAGATATATTCAATATATTTCTAAAATATTATCAAAATATTATCAAAATATATCCAATAAATTTTCAAAATATATTCGAAATATGCTGAATTATATTTTTAGGTATATTTTAGAATGATTTTGAGTTTAAGTATTTTTATAATATTTTTAGATATTTTTGTAAAAGACTTTAAATTTTGGTAAAAATTCCCAATCTTCATCCTGTTAAGCTGAACAGTACTGGGCCTACAGAGCCCAATTAGAAAGAGGGCCAATAACTAAAAGGAGGTCTTGTTAGTTATTGGGTTGTAACCTGTAAAAGTTGGAGAGATAAATGTTTAAATGGAACAATTTCTTTTTATTTTGCTATATTTTATAATGGTTACAAATTGGTATTAAATTTTTATTTTATTACAATTTAGTATTTAAATTAAAATTTTAATAAAAAAGTGATGTATAAAATATTATGTCAATATATTACGCCAGCAGATTAATATATTATGTCAATTTTTTAATTATAATTTTAAGTGAGATAGTAAATTATAATATTGTTGAAAAATTTTATATTAAATTGTAATTAATTGAATAAATTTAATACTAATTTATAATAACTAAAAAATTTTAGCACCAATTTATAATAAAATGATAAAAGTTGATATCATTTATTCTATTATCTCAAAAGTTTGGACGATAGTTTTAAATCAAATATATGCGAGGCTATAAATATCTCCATATTTCATTCAGAGTTTCGCACCCGCAAATTTATTTCCCTCCACTGAAACAAATCTTCATGGACCAGCATACCCCCCCTGCCTCCGCCTCTGCTCATTCCACCACCGCAACCGCCTCTTCACAATCTACTGAACCTTCACCAGCTCAGTCACTACAGCCACCGTCAGCGGCACCTCCTCCACCACCTCAGCAACAACCTCAACCACCTCCATCCTCTCAACCGCCCTCCTCTACCACTGCTACTGTCCCTTCCTCTAACCCTAACCCTAGCCTTAATCCTAACCCGTCTCTGAAACCCCCAACTCCCGTTTCACTCACCCAGCCCCAATCTCAACCTCATTCCGCCTCTAGTAGGTCTCCAACATTGCATAGACCTTGGCAACATCCTCACCCCCATTCCCACTTCTCGCATTTCCCGTCGATTACTTCCCCATCTGCTTCTCTTTCTGCTTCCTCTGCCCCGCCCTTGTCGTCTTCCGCTTCGCCTACAATTTCTTCTCCACAACAAAGAACCGGCGTTGCAATTGGTGTTCCCGCGCCTCACCCTAGTCCTTCTCCCTCGCCTTTTTCATCTTCTTTTGGGCAGCAGTATGGGGGATTGGGTCGTGGCGCAGTCAGTGTGCCTGAATCTGTGGCAAATTCTAGCACTTCACAGGTGAGGTTCTCTATTCTAAATCTCAATTGGTTAATGCATTTATTTATTTTTAAAAAAATGAAGAAAAAAAAGTCTAAGGAAGTGTTTACTGTTTATTGGCCTTTTATATTCAGTAAATGTAACTGTTTGAACATTGCGTGTGGTGTTTGTTTTGTCTTTAAAAAAAAAAAAAACTGTGTAGGCGAGGCAGGGAATGCAGGGAGTGCAGGGATTGGGCATGGTGGGATCAATGAGTTCAAATTCTCAAATTCGGCCAGGTGGGATTCCTGCACATCATCAACAGAGACCTGTTCAATCATCTATCAGGCCTCCACCTTCTTCCCCAAATAATCCATCCCCTACCACCCAAGTTAGTAACCTTTGGGAGGATTTTACCCATTTTTTACTCAATATTTTGTTCAATGGTGGTTGTACAAACTGTCTATTCTTTATGTTAATATACTTAATGTGTTTTATGATGTTTGATATGGTGAAATATTTGACATTAAATTTTAATAAGTGACTATAAGAATTTGGTTTTATTTTGATCTTAATTTGAATAGAAGTTCCCAATAGGGATTCAGATATAATATCTGAGGCAAGTTGCTAAAAGACATAATCAAATAGCTTACAATCTGGATATTGCTATGCCTGTAATATTATGTTTCACTTCCTCTTGTCTTTATGAAACAATGAACATTTTGGCACTTATGTTTATATTTGCAGCTATATAGTATGTTAATTTCACAAATTAATGCCAAAATGCTTGACCATTAAAGTTATTTACCCCTATCCATGACTTGTTTGTGGCTTCACTACTGATTGGATTCTTGTCTTTCAATTTGCTTCTTTTTTTTTTCTAATCTTTAAATTTGCTATTGTCATACAGATTTTATTGGCATGCATGATGTTGATCTGAGTGTAGCATAGAATTGAATGCAGTTGCATTTAGTGCTAAGATGCTTATTCCATCTCTGAGTTGTTTTTTTTTTAGTTTTCACTATTGCTTTATCTTAGATGAAAGGTTCTTTAAGAGATTTCAGATGGAGGGGAACATCATCCTTGATGTTGTTCAATTAAAGTTGCTGAGCCCAGTGTTTCTAGGCAGCTTCACAAAAATAGGGATTAGAGTTAGATTTATCTCCTTTTATTTTGCCAAATGTTAGTAACTAAGTTTTTCTTTCTGCAGAATTTCCAAGGGCATGGTTTTATGAGACCCTCTTCTATAGGTTCTTCTAGCTCTTCAGCACTAAACACATCTCAAAGTGTGCAGTCCCCTAGTCAGCCATGGTTATCATCTGGATCTCAAGGCAAAAAACCATTGCCTTCCCCTTCATTTAGACCACAGATAAATTCTCCATCCTTGCAACAAAGGTCACATATTCCTCAACATCATCCTCTGCCTACAACCTCACAGCAGCAGCACATGTCACCTGCTCAACAACAGCAGTCTTTGCCATCCCATCAACCATCGGAACATTATGGACAACAATTTCCACCAACAAGAGTTCCAGTACGGTCCATAACGCAACAGCTTGCCCTTCAAGGTTCAGCAAATTCAAAACAACCTTCCTTACCGATTGCCCTTCAAGGTTCAGCAAATTCAAAACAACCTTCCTTACCAATTGTACCACCTAATGCAGTACAGCCAGGGACCCAGAGTAGGACAGCTAATGCAGAAAGTGACGAATCTTGTAGCCGGATTCTTAGCAAAAGAAGCATTCATGAGCTAGTTGGCCAGGTAAGCAACAGTGATTATTGCAACTGCAAAATTACGATGAATGCGTTTAAGAATTCTGTTGGTCCATTTTGATACCAAATGGACAATCATTTCCTATTAATCAGACATGTCCATCTGCGAGATTGTTATGAGACAGTTGGCTTATTTATTAACCTATGGATCAATGATACTTTTGACTTGTCAAATATTGACTGTTTATTATTGGAGTTTTTCTTAAAATTGAAATTTATGTAGAAGAAATGACCAAATGAACATCAAAAGGCAGCAGGTGTTTAATACTGAAATCACATAGTTCATGCCATTGCTTAAACAAGCAATTGCATACTTGGCTTTTTAAAAACGACTAAGAATTATGATCTGCAATCACAAATTCCACTAGCTAAGCATGATGAGAGGACAGTTTTGATTAATCTGAGTAGAATCATCTTGTTTTGGCTGATTCAGAAATATTCCTAGTAATGCTATTGGCGAACAACTCTCAAGTAACTGATGAGATTGAAAGCAAAAGGAAGATATGGGTTAGAGTTTGGAATAATAGTTGATCAGAGTAAGAAAAGAAGAGAGATTAGTGGCTATTGATAATAATTGTGAACGGTATCTAAGGAACCATGGCAGCAGAAGGAAAGGAGCATCAGGGGAATAGACACAGGGAAAAAAAAAGTACATGCACCTTCTGAATTAAATACTCAGATTTCCATTGTTGATATTCTCAAGAGAATAGCATGGTTACATAGATATTTGTAGAGACCTAATATTCTACCTTGTCCTTTTTGCATTTGGAATACCCAGCATGGGAATTTTAAGTCAATATCAATGAAGAAGCAAATTCTAAATGATAATAAATTCAATTTCCTTAAATAGGAAATTAGGTGAGACTTCTATATATGAAGTTTTGCCAGAGGTGATTTCATAATCATCTCTTCATGTGACATGTGGAGACAATAGTTCGGGACATGATGCGAGAACTCTGTAATGAATATAAGATGAGTGGTCCAACATTTTGTTGTTGAGTCTGTGAGAATGAATAACTTTCTGCGGATGTCTCTGAAAGCCTGATGTTACACCTAGGCATTACCTTGCTTATGCGGTTATTCCATTTATGAAAGTTGAAATGACTTTGATTCTACTGTGATTCTGTGAATTTGTTCATTAGTATTTTTGTTCTGATGTTAGATTTATCAGTCATTGCACTTGATTCATTTCTCTTGTTAATGTGCTTCTTGGATAGGTTGATCCATCAGAGAAATTGGATCCTGAAGTTGAAGACATTCTTGTGGATATAGCTGATGAATTTGTCGAATCTGTGAGTAGTTGCAGTTACTCTCCTGATTATGTCTGTGTGTGTGTGTGTTTTGGGATAGGGGCAATACAGGGCAGCACACAAGCATGTGTTCCACATTTATGTAACCATGATGCTTATTGATGATTTTGCCTGTTGGCATAATGATTTTTTTCCCCTTCTTCGAAGCATTTCAAATGGTTCTTTAGTCCATGCCAAAAGATACTTTACTCTCCCCTGGATGTGAATAATATTTTGTTTCGTCTTGAACACTACAATTTAGGGTGGTTAACTGGTTAAGCCAATCTCAACCTTATTGTGGTTAAGGTACAGCAGTAACAAGACATTAAAGGCTAGGGAAAAAGTGAGACTACATGGATTTTGTTCATTGATTGAATAGATGTGACCAGAAACCCTAAATCCTTCACCTTTTTTTTCAATAGAAAATTTAGTACAGAAAACTAACCTGTTTAGGGCATTAAAACAAGTTCATATATAGATTAATCCATTGCATTTATAGGGAAGAAATTAAATGAATCAGAAAGCTGTTATAAGCCGCTTGAAAACATTGTGCTGACTGCTGATTAACATGAGTTATTCTGACCCCTATAATCGTTTTAGGCTGTGTTTTCTGTTTGTTCTTTGGAAAATTCGTAGACTATATTTTTGTTTTTTTTCCCTTTTTCTGACAGATCACGACATTTGGTTGCTCCTTAGCCAAACATAGAAAATCTGATACGTTGGAAGCAAAAGACATACTTCTACATCTTGGTTAGTTATACAAGACGAGTCCTCAATGGTTTATGTTCTCAGTTTGATTGTGCTTATCTTATGACATTGTAATATTTTGGTGCAGAAAGAAACTGGAATATGACACTTCCAGGATTTAGTAGTGATGAGATTAAAACCTTCCGAAAACCTGTAAGAACTTGCTTGGGTTCCTTTTGTTATCTGAAGTTAAAGTTTGGCATGAGAATGCATCTTTGGTTCTGATAAAAATCTAAATGTCCTTCTGATAAACAAACAAATTTGTTTAAAGTTTTCACCTTTTTCCTGAACTCATTGTTCGGTTATATTGCAGCTTACAATTGATATCCACAAGGAACGCCTTGCAGCTGTAAGTTATCTCTTAATATCAATTCTGATATTCACATTCATGCATATTTATTTATTTCTGCATGTTTATCTACCCACCAACCTATTGATATATACATGGGTGTGTGAAATTGTGTGTTTATGCTTCTCATTATGCAATGCATGTGCATTGGCGATTAAATCTTTAATTGCTATCTGGGAAGTACAATGAAGTGGTGTTTTAAGCTTTTTGTGTGTGCATGCAAGCCACATGCACATCTTTCTTGACATACATATTTGTATGTATATATTAGATTGCAAGCCAGGTGGAGAGGATAATGGATTTGCAGCTTTAAGAAAGTTGCATTCTCACTTTTTGCATCATTTTGGCAGATAAAGAAGTCAATGTTAGCATCTGAGATGGCAGGTGCTAAAGTGACTGGTGGACAAGCTGCTGGAGGTGCAAAGAGTAACTTGACCAGGACACCTGCAAATGCCATGATCACCCCTAATCTGAAAATCCGTGAAGTTACTTAAACTGATTGGTACTGGTGCTGGATGTAAGCGGGTTTTTGGCAAGAAAGGTCTGGTTAGTATGTTGGTTTTTTATATGCAATAATTACTCGTATGGTATTCCTTGTGGTATAAAACTTGTTATTTTGCATTTGTTTTTGGTTTGCTTATGGTGTGAGGCTTGATCTGGGATGTCATATGTTACTTGTAACCAGTTTTGATATGATGATACTGGATTAGTACTGCTTAGAACATAATAGACAGTGCATATATGCAACGTAATTAAAACTGTAATTCATAGGAGTGAAGCTGTTTTTTTTCCATGCACATGCAGACTTTGAGATGAATGTTATGCACTGCTATTGCCTTTTTTTTTCTCTCTCTCTCTCTCTCTAATGCTAATATTGCTCTTTGAGATTGGTTTTATTCTCTAGTTTTTTTTCAGGTGAACTTTTGGTACGAAAGCAATGATAAGATGGGAGCGAGATTTTGCTTGCCTTGATTGAAACAAGGCATGTGAATAATCTTTTCTTTGTCTAAAGTGCTGCAAAGGATTATAATTTGAAAATGTAAAACTTATTACACAAATAGTTATAAGCACAGGAAGTATGCATGGACAGTCTACCAGCAGATGCCATTTTTTTTAGCTGTATATAGAGGCAATTCATGCTTGCTAAAATTTGGTCAAATTTTAGGGGCGTGTTTGAATTGTTTTTATGAGAAATATTTAGGTTGATTTCCCATATAATTGATATGTATAATGTTATTTTTATATCAATTAATAAAAATAAAACAATTCAATATATTGAAATTTTTGGTAATCTTTCAAAAAGTTCTCCACTTTTAATCGTGTTTGTGAGAGAAACGTGTAATCATTAAATCCATTAATCAAGAGCTGAGAATACTAAATCCTCGCTATAAACTAAATTATTTGTCTTGTGTGGTTGTGCGCCATATTATTATTATTTTTTCAAAAATAAAGTTTAATTGAAAAACGTAAAAAATTAGCCCATGTGTGAGCACATGCATCTGATTTGTATGGGAGACGATGTGGGCCTTAGCAAATTGCCTTGTGAAGCAGGCAAAAGAATCTCTTTCCTCATGTCCATGTGCCTTTAAGGATGGCGGACTTTTGGGTGTTCACCCCGTGACAATTCGAATGAGATGAATTTTTTTTCTTTTTTTACTTTTTACCGGATTCAGAACTTAAATGATATTTATCGGAAATGGAATGAGACATTATTTATATATTCCATCTCGTCTCGTCTCGTATCTCGATATATATTTATATATAAATTATTACTTATATACAATATATAAATTGTTGTTAGATATTATAAATAATATTTATATTTTTTTTCCAAAAAAGTTATATATTTGAGATATATAAATATAAATTATTAAATTAATGTATATAGTGATTGTATGAATCATATTAAACTAATAATGAAGTACTTTATGACTACAATTTCAGTGATACCGGAGATACTACTATTTTTTTTTATTTTTTTTGAATTATTTTGGATTTAAGAATGATATAAACAATTAATTTAAATTTTTAGATATAGTGGTTATAATAGTTTGATATTTTTTTTATAGTAGATACTCACTTTGCTAGTTATTTATGCATTGACTAATATTTATCATTTTTATTATTAAGTATGAATTATGGGATATTAAAAAAATTAAAATGTTGAATCTTTTAAAATTTTTTTGCTCTTATTTTGTATTTATTTTTATGTGAATGAAATTAATAATTTAAATAGATATATTAAATATAATTAAGTTAAAAAAAAATGGCAAAATACCATATTATGCTTGGAAATACCCAAATGGAAATTAATATCATTGTAGGAATATGAGATGAGTCCAGAAATATAAATTTATAAATGTGAACAGAAAGAGTGAAATTCGATTCCAATACGCCGATTGCCACTCCTAATGGCTTTTGTGTTCTTAACGTGCACCCCTCTTCCTCTTACTGAAAAATTCTAATATAAGAGGATAATTTTAAAAAAGAATTAGATCTATTCATTTTTTTTAAATGCTAGTATAAATTTGGTGTATACCATGTGATATTTGTAATTATATTTTTTTAATTATTGTCGGCAAGAACCAAGGATCAAAAATTTGAACATTTTTTTCTGTTGATGCATTCAGCATAAGATAAACATTAATAAGAGAAATAAAATAATTGAAATAATTATTTATTTATTTTACTACTTTACTATTTTAATATTTTTTCATTCTTGTAGGAATAAGATTTTCTCTTTATTAATAGATTATTGGATTATGATTTTGTGGGTCAGTTTTATTCTTATTTTATTTTAAATAATTCTAATTTCAATATTATTTTCCTTAACTTTCAGTCTTCCATGAAAGGATTTTTTGTTTCTTTTTTCTTAAGTGGGGTGGTTTCCATTGTCTCTATAAGAAATATTTAGTCGATTCCAATAACTTTAAAAAAAAAAAAAAAAGATATTGCTTTAATCGAGTGTGCTTACGAATTTACAAGAACTAAAAATTAGTAAAATGAACTAATGATTTTTTTTTTTTTTGGGGTAAAAGAACTAATGAATTTTTGGTTTAGTGATGCTGAAGTATTTTCAAGCCTTAAATTCCAATCTTTTTTGTTTAAAAATATAGTTTGACTATTTAAAGATTATTAAAGCATATCCATTTTATGTAATCTAAAAATTCCTCTTAATCTTATTCACTATACATACATTTTCTTATGAAATTCACTTATTGTGCTCCTTTTTTTTTTTTTTTAAACCACGTGTATTTTAATCCGTTTTTCTCTTTATCCAAATCCATAAAAACCTTCAATTTAATATATATATATTAATATTTATCTCACACTTAATTCAAAATAATTATCTAAACAATTAATAATTTTATTTTCTTCTTATTGTAATAATATAATATAAACAAAAGAACCGAAGATTATTGGAATATTCTTGGAGGTTATTTTCTTAAAATCAAAGGCTTTTGTCATTTTACGTTAGAAACAATTTTACTCGGATACTTCAAAATTTCCACCACATTTTAAACTTTTCTTATCCATATTAATAATCCAAAGCTTTTCTTTTTCTTTTTTGAATATATAAATACTCCAATATATTAATTAGATGTCTTTTAATAATGCAGACTTCTTATTTCTTTCTCCAAATTTCAATTTTATTCAACCTTCTCTTGTTTCCATTAGTCCAAAAAAGGAGGCCGCATTTTTGTTCAAGTATATCCTTTCTCTCTCTTTAAAAGTTAAAACAGAAGGCCGTCCTTTTTTTTTTTTTTTTTTTTACAGAAATTGACTTATCACAATTTTATTATAGCGATAAACAGATTCAAATTTAATATTTTTTTAGTTTATAAATAAAAATATCAATTAAATTATTTTTTAATTGATAATAGAAATAATACTAATTTATATTTTTATATGATTCAGCAAAAGGAATATTATATATATTCTAAGAAATAGGAATTTGGGCATTCTAAGAAAAGTTGAGGCACGAATTTGGTGCTAATCCCTGCGAGACCGCGCCATAAAAAGAAGAAAAGAAAAAGACAGAAAGCAACCAAAAAGGTACTGAAGGTTCATCTTTGATATAAAGGCATATCGATATATAATCATTGGGAGACTGTATATGATCCGAGTAATTTATTGATTTTTAACTGAAATTATTAAATAATATATATATAATTTAATTTTTTTTATATAAGGTATATTTATTATATAGAAATATATTTAAATCCCACAGAGAATTTTACACAAAACTTGTAATTGCGCTATTGGCAATCTCGTAATTCTGTTCGTTGAATATTATTAGTATTTATTCTGATTTTAATTTGTTCATAGTCTGTGGATTGCGGGGGCAGCTCAGCTTCGCATCAGACTCATCGTCCGTCGCTTCGAAGCTGACAAAATCTCCGCCCTGCTTTCCACTTTCAGATTCTAATATAATATTGTAATTCAGATATATAGTTGGAGATTGAATCACTGATCTGTTATTTCATTATCTCAAAGGAAGCAACCCTAGTTTGTTTGCTGCAAGGGATTATGGAATTTCATGCTGAAAGCGACGGCGTTTTCTCTGCTTCTCCTCAAAAGCTCATTATCGACACTGATCCTGGGATCGGTTAGCTTTTCTCTCTTTCTTTCTTCTTTTGATAGTGACTTCTGATAATGCGGGGATGAAATTTCATTTATAGAGTTATTTTTTGTTTTTATCGTCATCTAATTCATGCTGTTCATCATTTGGAGCTTACTACAGTCACTAACTGCGCAATGTGAATGTTTCGTATTGTTCAATAATTTTCTTTTTTTATTTTAATTTTCTTCTTCAAATTCTTTTGCTGATTTTGGCGATCTTCTTACTATTCATATCAAGAGGTGTTGAACATAGGATATGTAGACAAAAGCAGTAATTGAGGTAATTGTGGAACTTAGGATTTGTGGAGACCGTGATTAAATGAGTTAATCTTCGTTTGGATCCTTAGAAAAAAATTAAAGTAGGAAGAAATTTTAAGTTTTGATACTTAAAGTTGGAGGTTAGATTTAGCTAAGGAATTTTTTTTTTTTTTTTGAAGTTTAAAATGATTAAAAGTTTTTCTGTTATTAGAGTCAGAAATGTTGGTTTTGGTTTGAAAGTTTTAGAATTCTTGTTTCTTTGCCTTTTCCTGCTCTATGGGTTTTGAAGGGAATTGATTCCAGGTTAAAGTCATGTTCACTATTCATATTGCGAGTATCTGTTTAAGAAGGACCAGGAGTGTTTTGAGATTGCTATTGAGGGTTACAAAAACATGTTTTGAATTTTTTTTTTTATTTAATTGGCTGATTTTTTAAATTTTGTATAAATTGCATTTTTCAAAACTGAATTTGGAAAAAACATCTACCTAATTGCTTCTATCCAAAAACAGTTTTAAAAATTCAAAAATGTTAAAAATACAAAGTCTTTTTTCCGAAAAACATTTTTCCCAAATGCAATACCAAATGGGCCCAAAAAAGTGAGATGGAAAATATCGTATCTGAGCCTGTGTACAAATGAATTAGACATCCAGTTGCAAGGGTGTCAAAAAATTGAAATATTTTCAGCAAACAATGAAAATTTTCATTTATTTATTTGTATTGTTGCTTTTTTTGTGGCTGAGATTCATTAAGAAAGTATCCTCTCTCTATACATTTTGTTGCTGATCTAGGTGGTAGAGTTTGTTTTATAGTGTGTACTTGTTGATCAACAGATGATAGCATGGCAATCCTAATGGCTTTTCAATCTCCCGAGTTGGAGATCTTAGGCTTGACAACAATATTTGGTAATGTTTCAACAGAAGACGCCACACACAATGCTTTGCTTCTGGTATGTATGCCTGTGTACTTAGATCCGACTTCTGTAGTATGATATTTACATCGTCACATCCCGGGTGTTTTCTTCTGTTTGGAAACATGTTCATGATCAATTCCTGTTTTGATCTGCAAAAGGATAGTGTGAGATTGCAGGCTGTCCAGAAGTTCCAGTGGCACAAGGCAGCCCAGAGCCTCTGAAGGTGACTATCTAAATGCATTATTTGCTTATTATGTGTCGTCATCTAAGTTTGTGCTGAAGTATGACTTAATATCATGCATCTGGAATGATGCTTGATTTACTTTCTTCAGAAAACAACACTAATGTCACTTGTGATGTAGATTGAATTTTTGTTAATTCACAATGTGTTATTCATCTATATCCCCCTATTTTTGTGTGAAAATTTTCTTTGCCCGTGTTTATTGGGACTTCTTTTTCAAAAAAAATTGCTGTGCTGATGCCCTGTTTACTGTGCTCATGTGTTGCATGAGAAAAGTTCTCTCTCACATTTTAGTCTTGCAAAAAGCACAGGTTTTTCTATGCATTCTTGTGAATAGTTGTTTAAAAAAGTCTTTGCTTTGACAACTTAAATCAGTATTAGTTTTGGTTATCATATTTCTTAACCAGGCTTTCTTTATTGTAAAAGGGAGGAACACCACGTATTGCTGACTTTGTTCATGGTTCGGATGGACTCGGAAATATTTTCTTACCTTCTCCAAAAGCACAAAAATCTGAGAAGGCTGCTTCTCAATTCTTAGTTGACAAGGTCTCTGAGTTTCCTGGAGAAGTATCTATACTTGCACTGGGACCATTGACTAACTTGGCTCTGGTAGGATTACTGTGCTTTTATTCCAGTGCTACTCATGATAGTTCTGGAAGTATTACTTATTATCTTTCATATTTTGATGCTAGGCGATCAAAAGGGACTTCACCTTTGCTAGCAAGGTCAAAAGAATAGTTATACTTGGAGGTGCTTTCTTTGCACTCGGAAATGTGAATCCTGCTGCTGAAGCAAACGTATGTGTCATGTGCCTATTTTTCAAATCTTTGCAATTGTTAGGGGCTCTCAAAATGCTAAGTTTCTTACTTGATCTTTTCTTTTAGTAGATCTTTCCTTGTCAAAAACTTTTGTTGCAATTTCATGCCTCTTTGAATATAATTAAAAAAAACGCATATTCAATAATGTCGGTAATGTTTTCTATTGATGGAATAACATCTCCATTACACAAAAGAGATACAATTGTAATTTGTAAACCTCAAATTGAGTATTATACTTTAGTATTATGTTTAGCTTTACCTGGCAAGGCAGCAACTTATGAGTCTCATCTTAAAAATAAGTTTTTGCTGGCCTGAACAACTGTTTTACCCACAAATCTGCATCTAGTACAACAACATTTTAACTTGCAGATATATGGAGACCCAGAAGCAGCAGATATTGTCTTTACGTCTGGAGCAAACATTGTTGTTGTTGGAATAAATATTACAACCCAAGTTAAATTTACAGGTGAAATTTGATCTCTTCCATTTCTCAGTTCATTCTCAAGCTCTACCTTTCATGGTTCTTTGACATAAATGTTTAAATTGCAGATGATGATCTTCTAGAACTAAGGCAATCAAAGGGGAAGCACGCACAGATACTATGTGACATGTGCAAATTCTACAGAGATTGGCATGTGAAATCTGATGGTGTACCTGGTAATTTTTCTTTTGAGATGTTCTGGTAAACTACCTTGCAAATACTTGCCTAGACCGGGTTTATGTAAAGCAAGCCAATGAGAGATTTACACGACACTCTCTCATTGATTTGGTCCACCATGGACCGGGTCTAGGCAAGGAAAATCCAGACTACCAATACATGAAATTGCTATTGGATGTGTTGTTCTAGGTATTTTCCTTCATGACCCTGTAAGTTTTGTGGCACTTGTCCGGCCTGATCTCTTCACATACAAGAAGGGTGTTGTGAGAGTGGAGACACAGGGCATCTGTGTGGGGCATACGCTGATGGACCAAGGGCTTAGACGGTACATCTAAACTAGTGCAGTCCTTTGTCCATTTGTAGCAATATTTCCTTTTACATTCACTAATTATATGATGACGCCCTAAATTTTATGCAGATGGAATTCAAGCAACCCCTGGTCAGGATACTCCCCAGTTGCAGTTGCTTGGACAGTTGATGTGGATGAAGTTCTCAATTATGTCCGGAAACTCTTAATGAAACCATGAAAATTATTTCTGCCTCAAGCTTCTGAAGGTGCCAAACTCTAAACTCGTGTGCAAAAACATTTACTTGTGAAATGTTCAATTGTTTGATTTCAACATAGTGAATTCTCGCATCTTCTCAACTTTTGAATTCTCTCGAGTGTTAGCTGTCGTTGATTGTTGAACTTTTAACGGGAAGAGATTTCTAATTTCAGCAGACACCAAAAACAATCAAGGCCTTGAATTTCTTTATATTTTGCTTTAACCCTTGCCTCCACCCGTTTGAAGACAACTCTGCAGAATTATAAAGACAAGGAAAGAGTTCGAAATATGTGGTTTATTGGTTTTATTTTAGCATGGATGAGTAGAATGCCAAATATGAAATCGGATTTGAAGCTCCATATTCACTACTAGTATTCCTTTTCTGAAAAGATGTGAAGGTGGAATTTTAAATTTTCCTTTTTCCTAGATTAGGACCATACACTAATTAAATAGTTTTCGAAAATATTTCTATCCATGCTAAATATCAAGAAAATCAAAAGTTCATTTGCTCACCCCAGCCAATTCTCATTTGAGTGAAGACATGAATTTCAAGAAAAAAAAAAGCATCGAAAATCCATCATCAATGAACCCTGGGTAGGGCAAAGATATATTTCCCTTAACAAGTACTTTTAAATCACAATTATATCTAATTTTTTTTAAAAAAATTCTGTTTAAATTATAAGAATTTTTATATTTTTAAATAAATCTAGCCTTGACAGTATAAAATCAATTTCCAAATCTAACTGTTATTTACGTAAATTGACCGAATAAAATAGTATGTTCTAATGTAGACTAAATAGCTAGTGCTCTTGTCTAATTATCCAATTATAATTGAAATATTTAGACTCTGTTTTGTAAAACTAGTTGATAATTCAGCTTATAGCTAATAATTTAATTTCTAGCTCATAATCTAGTTATAGTTGAAAATCTAGCGTATTCAATTAAAAATGTTTGGTAAAACTAGTTGAAATAGTGATTGAAATTTGTAAAATAACATACTTATATTAATAAAAAAAAAACAAAAAAATATGATGTCATAAAAGGACATACTTATAATTAGTAAAAATATTATATAATAATATAAAAATTATATTAATTATCTCAACAAAAAATAATAAATAATTGCAATAATAAAGCAAAGTTCTAGAGTTCCAACCAAAGAAATTGTACGAATAATCATTTTGATTTATAGAGTTCTAACCAAACAATAAAAAAAAAAACAGCTTAATGAGAAAAATTAAAAGAGTTGGACTGAACGAGAGAAATGATAGTCGCAGAGTTATGTAATTAAGGGGTATAACATATCATTTGATTAAAAACAAATATAAAAGGAAATAAAAGTAACTTTTAATTTGAACACTAGTTTTACTAGCTTATTTTTTAGGAGATTATAATATAGTTTTTTTTCTAAATAAATTATCTTACCAATCAGAGGTTATTTGTCAAACTAGCTTATTTTTATAGTTAAACTATATTATAATCTAGATTAGAAGTTACTTTAAAGTTACCAAACAGTCTCTTAATCCAGTTAACACCAATTAATCCATCGTTAGCTCTAATTAATCCATTTTGTTAATCTATATAAATGCTAGTTAGTTTCTAAAACTGATTTTATACTTCTGAAACTAAATTTTTAAAAACAATGAAAGTTTACATAATTTAAATATATATTTTTTAAAATCGTATATAATTATAATATCTTTGAAAAGTTCATAATTTTTTGTCATAATTTTTCCTTTAGAAAATGGACTATATATATGAAATGAGATAATAAAAGTATCTTATTCCTTAATTAAAGGTCTCGAAATCAAATATTGAATATAAAACATTTTTAAAATTTATATGTAATGGCTTTATTTCTTAATGGAGCTATTAGAAAAAAAAAAAATAGAATCCATCATCAATCAAACGTAACAAATCAAACATGACAATACAGTAATGAAGCCTCTTAATTTAGGCACCTCATGACTTTCAAAGGCGTATGATACCTCACCAACTTGTAGCCACTGAAAGAGACTATGTTTTTTAATGAACATCAAATTTAATTCTTAAATTATCCATATTTTTCTCCTAATTAAGTTGAATTAATCACTCAAAAATACTCGTGGGGCATGAATGAGATGATGTGATTCTTTTTTAATTTAACTAAAGCCCCAAGTATAAAACTATTTTAAAACTTATGATAAAGCGTTTTACCACCCTTGAAATCCTACTCGGCATGAATATAATTAATTTTAGTATATAGTCCTAATTGATTGGTTGAAAATACATGTAGTATGAAAAAAAAAATATATCTCAAATTATCTCATTTCCTTGAAAAAATCACTTGTATTTTCTCATCATCTTATATTTATAAATACATTGACTTGCTGATGAACACAATATCTCAAATCTTTATATGGAGCAGTTTTTTGAAAAAGAAATCTGAACTATCCAGTAGTCAATATCTTTTAAATTTTTGTATGAGGTGAGATGATATTATGATTATAAATAATAATTAATTTATGAGCAGTAGTTCACCTGATATGTAAAATCATTTGATATTCAATTTTTAATTTCAATTATTGCTAGTTGAGAGCGAAATTAAAAATTGAAGATCTAATTGTTCTAAATGTCAATTTCACCACCCTAATTTACCTAACTACATATATACTAGCTAGTATACTGTACTGTTGATTTGATTCATGCACATGTTAGCAAATTTACATAGCAGAGATTTTTTTTTTTCTCAATTGCTGAACTACAAAAGAGAGAAACAAAGCACATGGACCCAAGCTTCTCTATTCTTTTAACATTGTTATGCAGGTCAACGTTGTCAAAAAAAAATGCATGTTGGAAACTTGAAAGATAATGAAAATAATTAAGGAACCAAACCCAACAAATAAAACTATAAAAGCAGTTAAACCAACTTTTAAAATTTCTTCTCTTATTGTTCTTGTCACTTACCTACCTCACTGAAACAGCCCTTTCAACTGCAGAAAGCAACAGCAACCCACTAATTTCTTATCTTAATTTTCACTCTTATATAACCCATCAAGAAACCTGAATACATAATTTCTTGAAGATCAAACCTTTAAGACCAGATTAAAAGACCAAGAACTTCAACATAAACTCATTTTGTCTTGAAAAAAAAAAAGGTGAGTGTTTGTTCTTCAAGAATAATGGCAGAGAAGATTTCTCGGTGCTGTGCATTGTTAATGGCGATGTTGCTGGTTTTGAGCAGCTGTGAAGTTGGGGAAGGAGAATTTAGAAGGAATATTGAGAATGAGAGGGGGAACATTCTGAAGAAGCCTTGTGATGAAATTTATGTGGTGAAAGAAGGAGAGACTTTGCATACAATTAGTGAAAAATGTGGAGATCCTTTTATTGTTGAACAGAATCCTCATATTTATGATCCTGATGATGTATTTCCTGGCTTGGTTATCAAGATTACCCCACTTAATTTTCGGTAAAATTACTTTTTCTCATTTACATATTGAAAAACTGTTACCAAAATCAGGTTTGTTTGTTTATTTATAAATTGAGCCTATGACCTTGTTTGTCAAAAAAATTAATTTTTATAATCAATTTCATATTTATAAAGTAAATATCAGTTTTTTATTTTTCTATGACAATGCTTTATTGGCTCGATATGTTAATATTATGCATAGATAAACTTGATATAAATCAGAAATTTTTATTATATTATATGAGTTTTTTTTTAATCTAAGTATTTATTGACTCTATTATTTGGTTTGAAATTATGTGGGATTTGCCAATTATGGGGATGACTACCCCTGTTGTGTAGTCAACTATCTATTGTGTCTTCTAATAAAAAAAATGTGGAATTTATGTGAGATTTTTCTCTTGTAAAAAATAAATAAAATTGAGAATATTCCCATTTATATTTGGCAATTTTTCATAAATACCAAAAAATAAAAGAGAGAAATAGTTACACATTTACCTTCCATTAATGTTTGTTTCAATTATACCAAAAAATACTTTCAACAATTAGAATAGTACCTAAATCTTAAAATCATCCCAAAATATTCTCAAATGGTACATTTTCGGCATACATTCGTTATATCTTGGTGATATCTTGGTTCAATTTTTACCAAAAACCAACAAAAACACAAGAACAATTAAATCATTAAAGAAGAAAAAAATTCAATCAAAATTCAAAATATTGCAAAATCTCAAATAAATAGTTTGGTATACTTTTTTGAATATCTTGGATTTACCTTAGGCATATCTTGGGTATTTCTCGAAAATTTCTTAGAAATACATCGGGAATATCTTAGGTACCTTGGGAATTCTCAAGGAATTCCCTAGGAGGAATTCTCAAGGAATATATTTAGTATACCTTGGGGATACTTTGGTATACCTTTAGAAATTCCATAAGAATATCTCAGGTATACCTTGGAGATATTTTAGATATACCTTAGGAATTCTTTAAGAATTCTTTATAAGAAATTTCTTAGGAATACCTTGAGTGCATCTTGGAGATACTTCAATATACCTTGGAAAATTCCATAAGAATACTACTGGTATACCATGAGAATACCTTGGGTATATTTTGGTGATTTTCAACTAAAAAAAAGAACAAAGAAGAGAGAGGTATACCATGTAACGCCCACAAAATAGGGCCTAGATGTAATGTAGAACATGAGGGGTATTATGATATTATGTAAAATTTGGTTTAAAATGATGAATTTGGAAGGAACAAAATCACGCTTTGATTCAAGGATCGCACTCAAGAAAAGAGTCACCCTAACGATGTCCATGGGATGCTCACGATTATGTCTGGGCAGTCACTCTATTTAAACCCGATCTTATTTCATTTTTGTACCTGTAATCATATTTATTCGTTTTTTGGCTACATGATTGCCAAAGCCTAGATATATTGATTGATATGTTATTGATGAAAGCCATAAACTATGATATGAATCATTGCAAGTAATTATATGAGCTAAATATATGAATTATGTATGATTATCATGATTTGATGGGGAGGAGATGAGACAAGTATGTAATGGCACATTAATTATGGTATTTTACATGGTATAAATGTCATACAATGGTTTTGCATTGATATCGTGAATCTAAAATGAACTAAAAAGGAATTCGCATGTAAAAACGATGAGTTCATATTGTTGGTATTGCAAAAGTCGTGCTCGTAATAGGTAGGGGTGCACTCGCGAATATTTTCTCGAGCTCAATAATAGAATTGCACTCACGAATTTCATAGTTTAGCATAGCCCATAGTATTTATCATGTCATGAGGAATTTAAACATGAATGCAATAGTGCATGGACCTTTATATGACGTATGATATACAAAAGTGATACATGGATGATATATGTGAATAGGCCATTATGGCATGACATGTTAATGTTGAATAAGGAATAAAAGGTTATATTATATGATAGACATGATAATCATGATGTTATGCATGATGTACTATAATATGATATGCGATAAAGGAATATGTACATATTGATCACATGGACAATAATATGACAGATGATATACGGATATGATATATAGTTGAATCACATGATATTATGTTGTATTGTTTATATTGACATGCAATATCATAGGTATGTTAGTATGATCACGAGATCAGTTCCATGCAAATAAAGAAAATATAAAATAACATAAATAGGATATATGACATGTCATTGAGGGTGATTACGGTACTATAGTATTTTCTATGCTATATATTTTTTTTTAGTCAAGTTGGCCCAAGCTCTGGAGAGCGCATTGGACTTGAGCATAAATACAATTAAATAGAACTTATCAGTAGGTGAATAGGGTGGTCCAAGCTCTGGAGAGAGCTCTTATTCACAACCCATATTCATTAGTCTAGTATAGAGTAATTGGACAAAATAAAGGAAATAATGAAATAAAGCAAATGTTTTACAATGTCTGTGATTACAGGAAATGACTTCCGCTTACCAGGTATGCTATGATCATTGGTTGCTTGATTTATGTAAGCATGGTAATACGTTGATATTGACATGATTTACTATATGTGAGACTTTGTTATAATATGGCTATATGATATGAATGATATGATATACATGATAGAATTTATATGATTATAAGTATCACTAACCTGGATAGCTTAGCATGTGGATTTCCTGTACACATATCTAGAGCAATAGGTAAAGTTGACACGAATAAGTCGAGCCAATCAGATTCAAAGTCAGCTCACATTTATGCATTTCTTTTCTTATCATACATTTGGAATAAAATTGGATTTTGTTTTAAATTGTATTGCAGAGTATGAATTGTGAGGTTGTTTTATTTTGGGCATATTTAGCCCAGGTTTTTAGATTGTATAATTTCGCTTTGTTATAAAGGCATGGACTTCTGTTATTTATATATATAGACGTATATTTGTAATACCCTTAATTTTTATAATACATTATTTAATTATTTTTGTGGATAAAATTTCATAAAATTCAAGACTTGATGAGAAATTTATAAAAATGCTACTGACTATAAATATGGTGTCAGCCTTCTCTCTCCTTCATCTCTCTTCCTTCCACCACCATCTCTATTTTCGATCACTATCCAAACGATCTCTGATCGATACAAAATTCAAGCTACAAGTAGATTTTGACCTCTCAAACACTTTGGTAATATCAGATTTTTAGAAGTCCGGCCAGATTCTCGAAAATGGCAAGACAATTTTTGGGCGTTAGGCAACCTCTACCGATTATCCACCTTCCTGACCTCTTTTCACCATTATGACACTGGAAATGAGTTCAAGAGGTCTAAAAGCCTTATATTGGACCTTTGGAGCTCCGAGCATCGCCGTTTGAAGCTTGATCGGAGTTTGAGTTTTCTTGTCGGAGCCGCCAAAAATTTTATAGATCTAGGCATTTTCTATCACTTTCAAAATATAAGACCTATACTTTTAGACTCCCCACATCCTAAGGAAGCTGTCGATACCCTCTGATCGTTATTCCGTCGCCTCAGAAATTTTCCGATCATCGGAGTCCAGCGACCATTGACCGGATGTTTTTTGGCAGAATCTTCGGCTCGTTAAATTGAATTATCCAGTACCAACCACACCTTTGTGCCATTTTTAGATAGTGATATATGATTTTATTTATGAAATTTAAGTATATTATTTAATTAATGTGATAAATTTACTTTATTGAGTAATTTGATGGATTGCATGATTATGGAAATTATTGGAGAATATATTTAGACATTATAATAGAATTATGAGGTGGTTATTAATAAAGTTAAATTATGGATAAATTTGGATTATTGAGTAGATTATGTATGCTGATTGAGTATATAATAAATTAGAGATTCGGATTGTAATTGACTGTGTTGAGATAATAATGATGATATATTTTATAGGATTATGTCCCGTAAGTAAGGGGTTGTCTAGTTTTTAAAAGAAGTGTTGCCGAATTTTCGGTAGAAATTATATTAAAGGTTGAATGAAGGTTTCTACAGAGAAATTTTAGAAGAGTTTAGGTTTATGATTTATTATTAATCTTATATTGATATTCTTTATATTTTTATAGATTCTCCAGAGGTCCCACCAACTGCTCTAGAGTCGTGAAAGCAGCCAATTAAAGAAATCTACATATTTGTGAGTTAATATCATGGTTGTAAAAACTGGACCAACCCTTAGACCAGGTGGTTTTTACCTCTAAAACCGGAGAAGAAACAATCTGGTGAAAAAACCGGTTCAACTGGAAAAACCGGCGACCCGACCGGTTCAACCGGAAAAAATCGGTGATTCGGCCGATTCAACCGGTTTTTCTTTATTTTTTTTAATTTTTTGTAAAAAAAATTTAATTATTAAATTTGGTCTAATCTAGCCAATTCAACCAGTTCAACCAAAAAATTGACCTTAAAACTAGATTAATTAACTATAAACTAATCAAATTAGTCAAAATAAACATGTTTTTAAACAATTAACTCACCCTTATTTATAAAATGATATGTTATCTTTATTCTTACCTTTTTTTATGTGGGATTGTTCACTCATTTTTACATTTTTTTCTTCTTTTTTATATTACTTTTCTTTTATAATTTGAAAATTTTGGCTGATTGTATTTTCAAGTTATAAATTACATTTACATTTAATAATTAATTAAATATTTAGTTATACAAATATATGAAATATGATTTTTTTAAAAAATAAAAAAGAGAATATTAGACATGTTATATTATTCTTGTACACTAGAAAAAATTTTCAACTTATTCTCTATTTTTATTATGTATGAGACATATTATGTTTTATTATATATGAGACATATTATATTTTATGAAAATACTACGTAGGCCAGTTC